>AFRA01000524.1:0-23977 GCA_000223055.1 Claviceps fusiformis PRL 1980
CTCTCTCTCTCTCTCTCTCTCGTCGTCTCTCTCTCTCTCTCTCTCTCTCTCTCTCTCTCTCTCTCTCTCTCTCTCTCTCTCTCTTTTTTTTTTTTTTTTCTTTTTTTTCTTTCTCTTTTGGCCCTTTGCACAAATCCTGAAACGGATCCTTTGCGCTTTTCGGGAGTTACCACGTAAGCATACTATGTCTATGTGGATTTTCAAAAAAGAATAAATCAATAAAAACACCGCACTGCTTAGGCGGTCACGAAAAACGAAAAAAAAAAATGAAAAATAGGGGTGCGCAATGACATGGAAAGGCGGCACCAAAAAAAGGCAAAGAATATGTGGATTCTGGACGGGGGGGTTTTTCTTTTCTTTCTTTCCTGGTTTTTTTTTAAAAAAAAAATGAAAAATGAAAATGAAAAAAAAAAAATGAACAGGGAATTTGCCGGGGTTCAACCGAGACGGTATGCGCGCGCACTGTACATTGTACATGCTTCCTTACCAATTCATTAGCGCGCGCGGGGTTATGCCATTATTTACTCTGTTTTGAACAAGAAACAGGAGATTTTTATTTTGATTCCAAGAAACGTGGATGAGTACAATGGCGTAGCCTTCTCGGCACCAAACGGGTGGTGTGCGTCTTGTGCTTGCTAGTGCTGCGTGATTCGTGGGCTGTGTTGGACTAAACTCAACGTACAGTGCCAGTGGCCGACTAGTTTTTTTTTTTTTTTTTTTTTTTTCCTTTTTTTCGGTCCATCCAGAAAGTATCGCAACGAATGTTTTCTTCGGTCAACATGCTGACCTAGCTATTTCGATGAACGAAATAAATAAAGAATCCAAAAGATAGATGGTATGACTACGTGATTGACATACTATGGTGATCATGGCTGATGTATCAAGTATGTCCATTGGGTTCTTATGCTCACAGCACTTTGAGGTCGCTTGAAACCCTTGGGCTTGTGGATTGTACATGGCTCAGAGTCTCTGACAATGTGGGTGTAAATGTGATTCGCGCGGCGCATATAATATATTTTACCCGCAACTGGGTAGGTATGTTATACATTGCATGCATGCATATGCATCCACGGTCTCAAATCCGCTCTCCCAACAGAATTCGCGTTCAGCGGAATTTCTCGGCCTTTTTTTTCTATAGAAAAAAAAAATTTCTTGAACAATAAAAAAAAAGGTGCCGGTTTCTTTAAGCCCTCTCCCCGTATTGCCTTTCACGTAGAGACCAAGTTCCACTCAAGTACCTGCCTAGATATCACCTTCACACTGCACTGTCCACCGCACACTACACGCAATTGATACTCGAGACACGGAATGCACAAGTGAGATTTTGTTTCATGCCGGCTGCCTAGTCGAGTGCGTTCCGAAACCAAAAAAAATAGAGATAGAGAGAGAGAGAGAGAGAGAGAGAAGGATATCTACCAGCATCGCATGACTACTCCTACACCTACTTAGTGTTTCACTATGTAGGTCTACGAGTAAGAGTAATATTTACTTTATGGGCGTCAAGACATGCAACAAGAATATATATGTGTACATATATACATACTATATGGTTCTAAAATCAGTAGACAAGAGTTCGACCTGCCAGGACCACCACGATCAAGCCGCAGCCTCGACCGTCGAACAATGAAGTGGAAGTCCAAATCTGTGAAACCAAAAAAGAAGAGTACATTTCTAGAATGCCAGAAAATTCAACAAAGACTTCCTTCCACCAAAGGGCACAAAGTCTTGTTTGCGAGCAATATGTTCATCGAAAAGAAAGTAAAGTGGAAAAGAAGAGAAGAGAAAAAAAAAAACTATCAGTCCCATTTCCATTGAGGCCGGGCTGAGAAACGAGTGATAGCCACGGCTCCTTCGAAATGCGCCAGATAGGCAGAGAACAAGCATCTTCGACAGAGTTTATTCCAAACGACGCTTGGCTCGGTGACGATCAAGATGCTCGTGAGCATATGCGCGACGCTTGACACTTTTCAGGCTTGCCTGGCCGTCCACGCTGTAGACGCTGAGAGCCCAGCTCCCGCCACAAATGTCTGCCTTGTCACCCTCGCAGGTAATGTTGCATGTCGAGTCGTCAATTCTCTCCGACCCGATGAGCTCGTTTCCGCAGTAGCACTGGCCGCCATACTCGGTTCCGGCGAGTGAGAAGCCAGCACCTTTGCAGTATGTCACACAGTTGGTGTTGCTTATTCTTCCCAGATTCGCACGAATCTTGCCCGTCAGAACACGGGTCCTGCCATCCTTGAAGCATCCAGCGTACTGGAAGCCTTCGACGGTATGGGTCGAGTTGTTCCCGGGCTGGTCCGTTGGTCCTGGCCGGGAGGCCGTCATGGTCATTGTCTGGCGAACTGTGCGAGTCATTGTGCTGTCGGAAGACGGTGTTGGAGTAGGTTCTCGTCCCTGACTGTTGGTGTTGGTAGGCTTGGAGATGGGCGGTTGGGTTCCATAATTGTCGCCACCGTCAACAGGCATCGTGCTGGATGGTTGAGCAGTTTTGTGTCCTCCACTACTTGAACTAGGGGTGGGACGCTGAGGGTTCTTGTCACCGCCAGAGCCTGGGTTGGACCCGTCACCACCGTACTTCCAGCCAGTAATGGGGTTGTTTCCGGGCAAGGCGCTGAGGACACCGCTGATCTTTTCATCGACTGGGGATTCAATAGTGCAATCGCCCTTGTTCAAACCATACTTCAACTGCGGACATTTGTCCATGCCAGCAGTGCCTTGGTCGCAGTGGTCGATGATGCCTTGGAGAAGCTCTTCGTCCCAGCCAGCCATGAAGTCTGCATGGTTGCTGTAGCCAGTAGCATCGCCATTGGCGAGAACGAATGGTTGATTTCCCTGTCCTGGTGTCCATCGGTCCTTGAAAAGAGGAGTGTTCCAGTAGACTTCCAGGAACAAGTGCGGTACGTGAATGTGGTCTTTGGGGCAATCCAGCTTGCCGTCTCCACTGTCACTGGGGAAAACCATGTTCTTCTTGAAGTTTGTCAAGCCCTCGGCAGGGTTAAAGCACGATGGGAAATGTATGTCTCCTCTTAGGGGAGATGCATAGCCATCACAGTTGACATCAGGGAAACCAACACCTTCACCTTTGTTGCCGGGATCAGGCATGCCGGCCATCTTGCCATTGGAGCCGGCAGGATAGGCCGCTTGGTCAAGATTAGTGCGAGGGCACGTCCATTTGATGGGGTTCACAGGGCCTTTGGAAGGATCGACATTCGAGCTTGCACCATTCTTGGGAGGGGTCCGCAAAGTGGGATCGCCGACCACAATGGAGAGCCCAACTGGGAAGGATTTGATGTCGTCGTTGGAGGCATCGAAGCTAAGATGGGCTAGTCAGTGATCCGAATATGCAGTCAAGGCATGAACAAAGAACGAGAAGAGGAAGAAACATACAAGTAGTAGACGTTGGCGTAAAACATTTCTACATCCTCGAGCTTTCCGGTTTTGGGATCTTTGAAATAGAGGGATGGGAACCAGTAGTTACTGTTATCCCCCTTGACGAGAGCCGTGCTGCAGTTGGATGCCATCAAATCTTTGCCAGTTGAACCAAGACCAAAGCCACTCCCGCCCATAACAGTATGAACGTGGGTCGAGACTTTTCCAGGCGTCACGATGGGATCCATTCGACCCTTGGTGAGCTGCTTGTTCGTGAATCGAAGAACAGCAAATGTTCGCTTATCCGGATTGTCTTTACGGGCCGCGACGGCCCCGACCAGGGCCAGCAAGGCTGTCGCACAAGGCACTTTCATGTTGGCGGCGTGGATATCGCGTAGAAGAGAGAAAGAATTGGGTTGATTGTGTGATGACTTGTAAAGATTCTTGTCTCAAAAAAAAAAAAAAAAAAAAAAAAGAGGGTTTTTTTTTTTTTCGAGATTCAAGAAACGTTGGTAGAAAAGTGAATCGAACGATGTTGCCAGAGCACCGAACGTCGAAGTGGTAAAGGACTGTTGTTTGCGCGAGCGACCAGAACTCGCAGCTATAGGGGGAGGATAAAGGGAAAGAAACAAACAGACTGGCTGTTCGGGTGGTGTTGACCAACAAGGAGAGGACGTGCTTAGCAGTCGCTACCAAGTACGAGGATGAAAGAATGTGCAAGAGAAAGTTGGGAAAAAGAAGATGAAAGACGTGGCCGGACGACGTGGTGATAAAGAAGTAGTAGAACAGAATTCTGGCCCACACGACAGACAGTTGTCATTGGAGCCTTTCAGTCTTTGATCCCAATTCCCAACCAACAACAAAGCAGAGGATGGGCCATTGAACGACCGCCACTCAACCAGACAGAGCACCTTGCCCCTGCATGAAGACCCAACCTGATACTTGATCATCCGCCACGACTTTTCGACATGTCTGCAAAACACCAGTCAGGACTCGGTTGGTGTGGGTTGTTTCGTGCTCCCCATGCGTACCTGCATGTACCTACATCACATGCATGCACATTGTACATTGCAAGCGCTAGGATCCCATTCAGCCCGTGCCTGGCAGACGGTGCCTGCCTGGTAGTGCTGGCATTCGTCGGGATTTCGGGAGAGTCCAACAGAGCGGCAATCTTGGGCCAAGCAAGAGTCCAGGACCATTGTTCGCCTCCAGGATTTGCGCCAGCAATGCGGAGCCGCGGGCCTTTTATTTATCATTTTATGGGGGGGGTTTTCTATTTCTCCTTTTTTTTTTTAAAAAAAAAAAAGAAGAGAAAAGAAAAGGACAGAATAGTAGCGTTAGTTTTCAAAGCGTTTTGCGTCGAGACCACATGATTTGTGCTGCGTGTGTATGTTGACGGGAGCCTGCTCGGGGCAGTACGACAGTAGTGACCAGAGTGCAGCACTGCAGACAGATAAGAAAGAGGAAGAGCAAGTAGAGAAAACCCATGTGTCTGGCTGTGCGTATGGACGAGCTCCACTGGAGTGCGTGATTCAGTCTGACGAGATGATCAAGCCGGCGGCATTCGGACACAGAGGGACCATAGACACGGGATAGCGGTAAGCTCAGCAGACACCTAGCAGACAGCAGCCTGCGGTCTGGGGTCTGCAGTCGGCGGATCCAGGTCCATCCATCAATGCCTTCATCGCCAACGTAGTGTACACATGTCGCCGCTGTCTGAAGTATGCTGATGCTGTGACATGGGCGTCCAGGTCACGACTCACGCATCGCATTTCGCGATGCGTAGTGCCTGTCAACAAACGACTACTTCCAGGCGTTGGTCCGGCTTTGTTCTTGGGACCTGTGCGTTTCACAGCATGAAGAGCAGAGCAACGACAGTAAGCCAGGCCAGCCATGGCTGTTGTGCCAGAAGATTCTTCATGCCATAAGGAAAGTCTGAAACCACGGATTTGCTTTTGCTTTTTGCTTTTTGCTTTTGCTTTTGAGATTTCGTTTGTTCTTGTTTTTGACAGGGATCGGCAAATGGTCTGTCCATGTCGTGCATTGCTGCAGCCGCGCGCCCACCGAAACAGACCTTGATGCTGCCGCTACCGCTGCCGCTGCTGTTACCCAATATTGCCTGAGCCTTTTTCCACCCTCCTCTCTTGGCCAGTTTGAAGTCATCTCGACGGTGGACAATCGGGCTATTAGATTTTCCTGACACAGCAATGCAGTCAGTACCAGATATCCATCTGAGCATCTTATTCTTGGGCTTGTAAAAAGGGCATCGTCATATCCAAGCGCACCCCTCACCCCTCAGCCGCCCACAACATCCACTTCTGTCGACCCTGGCTCCCTTGCTCCCTTGCAGCTCGCTAATTGCTCCAGCTGACACGGGGATGAATTCCCGAGAAAAATGACAACAATAGGTTAAAAAAAAAACGCCCGAAACGCAATGATTTTAGGCTGGCCGGCCGGGCGCTATCGTGCTAGATCCGGGGAGAAAGGAACCGGGGCTGGGACGGGACAGGCAAGTTGAACTTGCAACCATGGATGGATGGATGGATGGATGGTCCTGGAATGCGGAAGAAATGTGGTCCGTGATTGGTGATTTGGCGAGGACCTGACCAGGTTTCGCCGCCCCTGGTCCTCTTCCCCTTCCCTTCCGCTCCTCTCCGCCCCTGAGTCCCCTCCTTTGCCTTCTCCTCGCGCCCAGCCATTTCCGTCCACCATGTTCATCATGAAACACACCAGACTTAATGAAGGAGCTAAAACGCCGTGACCCGTTAGTCTTTTGTTGATCCATCATCCCGCACTCCGCGTCGTCTGTCTCGCTCCAATCATCGATCGCTCCGAATCGCCTCTTTGACGAAACGCGCCCAGAGCATCACTGAGGCAGGTCGAGGCCAGCCAATCATCCTTCCATGGCGGGCGTGTATTTGCCAGTTTCGCACTTTGATATGCGTGGTCAGCAAGCATACATGTTATACCCTCCCTCTTTTTTTTTGTGCGATGCTGCCATGCAATACAGGAGAGTATTGACCTTTTATCCCATTTCAAACTTGGTCGTACGGAGACCGCATGTCTGAACATGTCTGCGACGACAAATTTTCGCCGACCATGAACGAGCTTCCTTCTTCCAGGTCACAATTTGCTCATCCAGGCGGCGGGTTTTTTTTTTATGGAATGAATCCTGATGTATACTTGTATTGTGTTTTTATTGTGTTTTTATTCTTTGATTTATGCGCTCAAAACTCTGGAGGTTGCAGTCTCGAGTAAAATATCAAGAACAGAAAGAAAAAAAAATTCAGACGGCCCCATCGCGTACCTAGATAGTCAGCCATGGGCAGGTGGTGCGCCGTTCGCGTTGCAAAAATGGACATCGGAGACCACGCAGTCTGCCATCCAATTTTCGTGGCGGCTCCTGTCCGGTACTGTTCATTTCCATCGCATGGCGTTTGCTTCACACAATGATATTTGTGCAAAAGGTCGACGACATGGGACTGGCGCTTTGTCCAGCCTCTTCAGCCCCGTTCAAGGTGGGTTGCCCAACTCATTGTTGATTAATGACGGGCGCACTTGCGAGATAATACCGAGACAGAAATTAGCGAAGGGGGGGGGGTAATTTTAGTTTTTTTTTTTTTTTTTTTTTTTTTTTTTTTTTTTTTTTAATTTGTCGACGTAGCTCAAGGGGCATGCACAAAAAATGGATTATCTCAGTGGCATTCAAGGCGAATGGAACGAGACGTATGAAGCATGACAAACGTGATGTCGTACCAGGCATTTTCTTCGCATTTCAGCCCCTGCAGAGCGTACATACATATGTATGTTAATGTACGTGCGTGCATCGTCGGTTAGCCATCCAACCCTCCTTTTTTTTTCCTCTTCTTTTTTTTTTTTGGTCAAGCATTGCATGAGCAGGTCGTTAAAAGCTGATCAACGAGTAACGTCCCTCCCTATTGTACATGCCGTAATGTGCTGTACGTGCTGCGTACTCTATCGCGAGTACAATGCACATCCATTACGTGATGGTGTTTTTTTGTTCTTGTCCACCATTACGTACCGATGTCACAGTGAATATCTACAGTGACTTGGCCATTCCTTTTTGAAGGCCGGAAGATATCGCCATCCAATTTTTGTAGCGAACCCAGTGACTAAGTTTTTAGATTGAGGGAAATAGGATGTTGGTATTTTACATACTGGCCTTGAAGCTGTAAGATCTCTAGTACGATAATATGTAATCTTTACTACAAACTTTTACATTTTCTGGCGTATTTATTGAATGAATTCGTGATGTTCCCTAGTTGGTTACAACAATATGCCACGTCACCATACCAATATGTGAACAAGAAAAAACCAATTTATATATACAAAATAGAAATAAATCATGCCCATGCCAAATGGGCTTACTGTCGTACATCCCATGATGCCACTGAAAGGTCTCATCATGTCAACTATTCTTTCAGCAAAAGGCAGCGCCAGGGCGAGGAAAAAAAAGCACGTTGTTCCCACACAACGGGCATCGCGTAGGAAAGTGTACGGCAGGCGGACTACTGCCATCTTCCGTCCAAGTCATGACCACTGCAAGAGGGTTTTGTTGTTGCTTTCTAGAACGAAGAAGGACTCGCCTCGGCTGAGCTACTCATACAGGATCCATGCTACATAACCCATCGCAACTTCTGGTATCTGCCATGGTGAAAGATCCTTCCGTTCAACTTTTGCAGAATCCCTTTTCCCCAGGGTTCAGTACACTTGCTCTCTACTTACACAGAAGAAGAGGATATTCGCTCCTGCTATTTAGAATAGCTGATAATATGTTTCTTGTCAGAGTAGCAAAGAAAGAGGATATTCTTAATGGTTAGCGCTTTTTCTACAGGGAAGAAAAGGAAAGAGAAGAAAAGAAAGAAAAAGAAGAAAGAAAAAGAAAACGAAAGAAAGAAAGAAAGAAAGAAAGAAAGAAAGAAAGAAAGAAAGAAAGAAAGAAAGAAAGAAAGAAAGACACTAAAAAAACATATACATTTCCTTCTCAAATCCCATATCGCCCTAGGAGAACCATCACACCCAAGACGTAACCTCTCCTCAAAACCCCCTTATCGTGGGTATAATGAGGATGGATGCTCTCCGTCACCCGCCATTCCGCTTTCCACTTTCACCAGACCTGCATCCAGCGGCGGCTGCAATATTCGCCATTCGCCGGGGATATTGGCTGTGCTGGCCTTCCGGGCGCTTGAGCCAAGGCCATGCAGGAAAGAAGGAAAAAAAAAAAAGAAGAAAACAAAAAGAAGAAAACAAAAAGACAAGTCTTGACTTCACGGCGCGGCCAGCGCGGACTCATGGCCTCGTTTCACGAACAGGAATTTCACGTCATGCCCCGTCGATAAATTGGCCCATTCTTTGATCCACGATCAAGTCTCGACGGGCTCTTGGACATCATCGATTTTTACGGCATAGGGGGTTGTTCCAACGGTACTGGAGCCATGCAGGCGTGACTTCATGGACATACATGTAGATAGGCTCATAACAGCACTGCTCTGCCGGGGCATGAAATGTAAACGGAGCACCACGCAAAGAAGCCATGAAAAGAACAGAATCCATGATAAGTGGACTTGAACTGCTAAGGGGGGATAGAGGCACGTGGGTGCTACAGATGGAAACCATGTGCAGCGGAGTCTTCTGGGTAAAGTGATGCAGCTATTGCTGGGCAGAGGACATTGGAATCAAGGATAAGCAGAAAGAAAGGAAGGAAGAAGGAACATTAGGAAGTTCAATATTTTTAGATTGTGACAAGACCAGAAGAAAAGTCCACGTTCGATGCAGCCACGTCAAAATCTCTAAATTCTATATACCAACACTTGCCACGCCACGCCAGACCCATCATTTGCTTTGCTTTCAGGGAAATCACAGCAATAACATTGTCACGCTCGTGCAAAAAGAAAATCCCATTCACCCATTCACCTCGTCTCTCAATATACCAATAAAATGAGTTCATGGGTGCCGTAGCGGGGGCCAGCAGCCTTCGCAGCAGCTGTTGGCACGGCATGCTCTTGTCCAGTATCTACCCCTAAGAATTGGTCCTTCTTTGCCAGCCCCGGGAGCTTGGTCGTCCAGCATCGTCGTCCGACAGATCACCTGATCCCCCTCCGCTCTTGCTCTTATCGTTGCCTTTCTTGATGGAGATGATACACCCTTGCTCCTTCAATCTTTTCGCCAAAGAGCTACTCGGTAGCATACCAGGAAATTCTTTGGCGCTGTAGACGTGGAAAACGTCGCTTAGAAGCTCGCTGAGAACGGGGAAATGTCGAACCTGGCCGGCCCGTGAGGGATCGATCATAATAAGGGTGAATTTGAGGCGAAACGCCCCGGGGGTTCGACATGACAGATCGGAGAAGCAGAAGAAACAGCCTTCCTCTCCGTGGTCATCTTGTCCCACAAAGGGAGTTCCGATCACAGAGCCCATCAGTCGTCTTTGATGCTGATATTCCTCCGGCATAAAGGAGGCATCGCGTGTTCCCGTCTCATCGCAGATTGAGCAGTTCATTACGTAGCTCTCGTAGCGAAGGTATAGTCGAGCTTCATCTCTTGTGACGGATTGGCCGCCGATGAACAGCTGTACAATGGGCGGCGGGTCGATGACTCTTCTGTCCCTGTCACCGAAACCACAGGCTCTTGCAGCTTGTGGTTGTTGTCTCATGCTGAGTGTGAACCTGATATCTTGCAGTGCCCACGCCCTATCAGGCCCTAATAGATTGGGGATATTGTTCATTTTTTTCAGTTACTTGCTGCCACGCAAGCGCTCTTCAATATTCTTTGAAAGCGTGCCTTTTTTTTTGGCCGAAGTAAGTTCTCTTTTTGTTCTTTTCTTTGTTGTATTTCCACGGCTCTATTAAATCGGTTAAAAGGCGGAGGAGGGTATTTGAGACGGTAAAAATTCAACTTTGCATAGTCTTGATTGTTCGCCTCTACTGTGGGTGGAGTGGCTCGCGCGTTTGCCAAGTCTGACTGCAGATATTCGACCACAAATCATATGAGAACAAAACCTAGTCAGTCCTTTGTTTGTGCGTAAACAGCGAGCGCAGTAGTCTGGCGGCCAATTCAGGTCAGAAGTCAACGAGATGTTGCACAAGAGAACAGAGCCACCACTAGAGCAGAGAAGTTACTGCAGCGTCTACGCCGAGGGAAAGAGAATTGTTCGTGGCGTGGTTGTGGAAATAAGTCGAAACAAGCAACGAAATGTCAAAACAAAATTGTTCTGAAGCTGTGTTCGGTCACTCAATTTCGCAGAAGGGTACTTGACGTTGGCAGGCAACTAATTATTGTGCATGCTTGTGAGAACTGTGAGAATTGTGGGAGTCCTAGCCCGTAGATATTAGCTCATTATACTATCCAAGGAGGATATGACAAGAGTATCCAAGTGTACCCGATAACTGTTCTGTGGATTGACGAGGTGAAAGGGGGTGAAAGGTAGTACTAGAGCCAGACGCACAGCTTTCAGTGGCATCCAGTTCTATTGTTTCCCAACTTATGGACTTTAGAAGAACCTGAAGTTGAAAAGGTAGGTCAGCCTCCATGTCGAGTCTCAACGTCCAAGAATCGTCATGCCATAGTCGAGAATGCGTCACATACCTCGACGTAACGGCGCTCATCTATACCGAATCGACTTCGATCCCAGTTGGGGGAGGGTAGGGGCATCGATGGCGTATGGGCGGTGATACTATTCCAGCTCCGGTCTCAACGTCGTTGGTGTACTTTGTGAAGAAACAAGGACTTCGAGGAGCACAAGAGAGGTCCCCAACTAGATAGGTAGAGTCAACGGTTCACCAAGCTATCCGGGTAGCCTTGAAAGAGAAGTGAAGGGTTGGGAGGTTGTGTGTGTGTTTGTGTATGCCAAGTCGAGAAACATATAATAACCGGAGCAGCTCACGGAAGTAGTGAAAAAAAAAGGGCCTGGTATCCCAGACAAACAACATTTTGACTCCACCAAACGAGGCGACGAGCAGGATGAGTATCGACGCCGGACCCGGGATCTAACAATAGACATAATTCTTGGTCACTAGACACACCCTCAAACGCCCTTGCACGCACGACGGCTAACGGTTAGACAGACGCAGAGTCGTGGGCTGCCAACTCGTCGTCCCAGCTGGGGCAATGCAGCAGGGTATCGGCAATGGGCATTGCGGCGGCGTATCCTGGTCGGCTGGTACAGCCGTCGCCAACACCACCTTGTCCGCGCTGAGGCATCAAACCGACCAATCACTCTTGTCTTGAACATCTCCAGGAGAATGACACAAGTTTGAGACAGGCAAAGATCATGGATGGCTGCTTTTCGCGCAAGGTGAATGAAATGACACTGTTGTTTTGTTGTGTTGATCCATACCGTATCAATTCGGTACAAAGAGCTTCGCATGGAAGGGCCTGCTGCGTGCGCGAGAGGTGGTGGTTGGAATCGTTGGATACTACTGACTGAGGTGGTTGCGCACAACTGATTTGTGCAAATGTCCAATGTTCAATATGTGTCTTTCCCTCTTGTGAGGGAGGCCGCGAGAGAGTGAGAGGGCAACCTTGGTCGTCCTCTTCGGGAAATGACCGTCATCATACCCTGGTAATTCTGGTTGTTGCTAACCGCAGGAGGAGTGTAGTAAACCCGACGGCCTGGAGCCGTCCTGTGCAGATGTCGACACGCCACCGCGATTGGGCAGAGAACAAAGCTGCGTCTGCTCGTATCACGATACCGCGGTTTAACAATTCACCAGATTCGCCACGACTCTCAATCAGCCATTTCCGCTCATTGTTTATTGCTCATTGCTCATTGCTCATTGCTCATTGCTCATTGCTCATTGCTCATTGCTCATTGCTCACAGATTGTAGCTCGTTACTCGTCGGTCTCAGCTGCGACAAGCATCTCAAGCAACCTTGCTTCTAGGGAGTGCGCGACTGGGGCTAGTGCAATTTTCGGCGTTCTCGGCTCCGACTTTGGGAGAGATCAAAGACGTGCATTGTTTTGCGTCGATGTTGCCCGTGCTGCCGTTTGGCCGATGCTCCGACGTCCGCGAAGGCTAAAAGAAGACCAGATGCGATGGATGACGGCAATAGAAGCAGTTGACTCAACAAAGCCGCTGGAACGCTGCTCAGGAGGGCGGTGTATCCTGATGGAGCTTTACAACCATGTCGTCGATGGGCTTCTTTTTTTTTTTTTTTCCTTTTTTTTTCTCCAGTGACCTGGATGGTGTTGGGCTGTTTGCCTTCTTTTTCTCTCTCTCTTTTCTTTTTTTGGCACTCTGCCGAGATTCCACAATTCCCGCCTCGCTTGAGTCTTGGCTATCACTATAGTGGTATCCTCCCGCATCCATTGAATGCTTTTCAAGCTGTTGGTATTGCACTGTGTCGCATTTGTGTCGGGAAGTGAGTGTTACGTCGTGCCGCACTGAATCATCAGACTGCGTTAGCTCAAAGCAGAAGCAGCAGGCAGTGTCCCACAGAAAAGGTAAAATCTCAAAACATCTGTTTTCCATGTTCAGTAAATATTTTGTCGGAAGTGCTGCTGTGCTCAAACTTCATACCTATCGCCTGCCAGCATGGCGGAGTACATTAGTCTGGCGGACTTTTCTTTTGGGCCAGATCAGCAATTCAACGAACGGGTTGGCGCGATTTGACGCTGGGCCTGACGTGTCGGTTGCCTTGTTTGTGGCTCCAAGTCTTGCTTGCACCTGCATCGATAACGAAGTTCTTACCTTACTTCAAGTACCAAGTACCAAGTACCTGAGCACCCGGCCAACATTCGACACAGACGGCTTCTCACCAGCTGCCAAAGCCCCAGTTGCAGCTGTTGACAATGAAGAGACTACTACGTACTGCCAAGTACCGCAAAAATAAAAATAAAATATGGATTGGGTAGGTACATTCGAGGTACAGTACGCAGCTACCCCTTGATGATTCATCGTTCCACTTCTGCCTTTGACTTCTCCGTCTTGCTTTTTTTTTTCTTTTTTTTTTCTTTCCTTTTTTTTTTGCTTTTGTTGGGTTTCTCATTCATGTTCTCTATGCTGGTTGGGAGCACGGTCACCACTCGTTCCTTCCGCTGCCCCGAATACCACCTGCAATCAATACGTGTACATCTTGTTAGAGGAGAAGAAAATCCATGCTAGGTTAGAAAAGAATAAAGAAAACAGGACAACCTCCAAACCGCTCGAGCCTCAAAACTCTCAACTCCGCTTCGCGGCATATCGAGCGGCACCTCGTGATTTCACCTCATTCCCAAACACAGCGTTTGCGAAAATAGCATTTGCATAGACAGAGAGCAAATAAGGGGGAAATTCGTCAGACAAATGTGGTGCTGCTTCAACCTGCGTCTTGCACAACCACAATCACAGTCAAGAAATCAAAACAAAAAAAAAAGAAAAAAAAAAGAAAAAAAACCTTATCACTGGTGCCAAGCCTGGTGGGCAGTTGTTGCAGAAAAGACTCAAAGGTCCACATAAATCAAAATTCGGCCAGTTTTCCGAGATGTCTCACTCATTGCTACAGCCCAGCTGGGGGTATGCTACAGATAGTATGTACATCACGCACATCACGTGTGGACATGACGACCTGTCTGGGCTTGAGAGATTTTGTCTCAAGTTTTTGATTGGGTCAAGAGGGAGATGAACCAGGTCATGAAGCCATGGCCCGGCTTGCTCCGGCATGGAGGGTTGGCAATCGAATGAGGTAGTCCCCTCGTAAGGCGATACAACGGAACCAACGGATTGAAAATCTCCTCGGACAAATCTCGCCCATAGCTCATTACCGCCTTGCGGAAAGACCGAGAAGGGGCGCAAGATACACGCCGCTCGTTGATTGAGTGTAAATTTTTGGTGGTGAATGTTCCCAAGTATGGCACTCATCAGCAATACCAGAGAACAATACTACGGCCATCTGCGAAGAATGCTTCCACAAATGCTGTGCCACTTGCACTGTATACAGTCTAAGGCATTGTCTTCAGCAGGCAGTCTGTTTGTGCCACAAACTCACAGTCGAGTGAGAATTGTGTGAGTACATCACATCGACCCGGCAAGATGATCATTTTATCTATTTACCTACGCTTCTCACCATATGATTCGAGGAGTTGACTCCGCATATATCACGCGGCAGCCGGCGGAATGTGAGTTCAGGCTACCTTGACTTGTAGGAGTTCAGATGAGAATTCGACGCATCCCCGCCTCCTTTCCGCCTCTTTTTCTCCGATTGAAGAAAGGAGAAGAGAAGAAAATGAAATAAAAGCAAAGAAAACAACAACAAAAAAAATGTCTAGTGAAACAACAACAACAACAACAACAACAACAACAACAACCGGAAACTATGGACTCATTCGAACAATTCGAGTTGCAAACAATAGGTGGAAAAGCAGTCCGCGCATCCCGGTCCAATGTCGGCCAATGTGGTCTTTTATCATCTCGAGAGACAGCCCCCTTCTCCCTTGTCGTTTCTGCATTTCGGGTGGGACAGAAAATACCAGTCATGTATACCAGGATAAGGGCGATGCGGACCACGCCGTCCATCTCAATGCCGCGGACCGGGCAGGTGGATTTGTCAGGGTGAGAGACAAAAATATATTGTACATGCTACTCCATCTTGAAAGCATGCATCAATGATTCTTGCGGTATATGGACCGGCCCGAGAATTCATATGACATGCAACAAGGTGAGTATCACACAACGGGAATCACGGCATTATCGCCCCCCCCCCCCCCCTTGTTCCTGTACGTACAATGCCGTCATGATCCGATTCTCTGTCATTTATCGTCCGCATCACAATCCATCTACCGACATGGCCATCATTTCCAGTTCCGTATTTGCTTCAAGGTTACAGGAGCTTTGCGTCTCATACTTACATAAGGGCGACTGCCCACAGATGTCTGACTTGGACGCAGAGCATGCATGGCCAACTCAAATGAGAGTCTCGCGTGTTCCAGGACGCGCACCACCTTGGGTCGAATACGAATGCCTGCCTTTTCGTCAAGGCTGCCATTTCTCTCCCCTCTTTCTCCTTTCAATATCAGCCACCTCCATTCGTCCGTTGGCTTGGGTGAGCTTGTACATACATGCATATGTATGTAGGTATTCCTGGAACAGGCATTGACTTTGATCCAGAAAGTTGCGTCGGGACTCGGGGGACGAACATCCCATTTCGGACATGACGCATCTCTACGCTCTCTAGTGGTTTTTTACTTTTATTTTCAGCTTGCTGACGTCTTTTCTGTTCTATTTCCGTCGCGACCATAACAATTCTTACAAGAATATCGTCGGGTGTTTCTATTCCTTTTATTGTTACTTTATGACATTTAAAGAATGGAAAGTAAAGGCCACGACGGGAGGATTTGGAGGGGTACCTCTAGCCCCATACACCTGACCCCAGTAGAGGAATTCTTAATTTATTTATTATTTTTATTATTTTCTCCTTTATTCTTTCCCTTTTCACTATGAAGGGGACAGCCTAGGATGTCGGGTCCGGCTAATTTAACACCCGCATCTGCAGGTCTCTCTTATCCTGGCTCGGATCCGAACAGCCGCGGCGACGGACCACCAACACAAGACTTTTCCTTTTGAGATTTTCTTTGCTTTTTCTAAGAAAAGAAGAGAATGAGAAAGAAAGTGAAGAAACCCGGTTTCAAACAAGAAAAATAGAAAGAAAGGGACATTTATCCATTTCGTTTCTACAGCGATTATGAATACCAGGTCTTGGGCCATGCTAAAAGTCCACTTTAGAACTCGACACCTTTCTTTCTTTGCTTTTTTTTTTTCCTCTTTTTTTTTATTCTTTGAAGAGAAAGGTTCTGTTTAGCCTACTTACATGCATACCTACACACAGAGTCCTTAGTTATCTACATGCCGTCTATGTTCGCAGCGGATGGAGGGGGTTACTCGGCCCCGTGTCCGATGGGCCACGGTTGCGTCAGCAGCTCAGCTGATGAACATTGAGTTGACATTTGCAGTTTTCTTCTCCCGTTCTTCAGGTACTCATTCTTCTGGTACTGCTTCCTTTGACACTGCTTCCTCTGGCACTTGATTCATTAAGTCCTTGATTACCTCAACAACTCATGTGGCAACGTCTTACCGAGGACCGATCGCTGGCAGGTCGCGACATACATGTGACATCAATTCGTCCTCTTATTTCGACAAACTTAAGCAGCGATCCCTCCACACATCCACTTCAATGGTAATCCACAACACGTTGGATCCTTTAACTCGCTAGTTTTCAATTGCAAAGCCAGAACAAAAACATCATGGTACACGGAATTAAGAACAAGTTCCGCCTATGGAAGTAAAGGGTCAGCGCTACAGCTTACGTAGTTCTACCGACCCCACGATACACTCCTGGGCTATTCGTAGGCTGACCAGAAAACAAATACAAATAAGGTATTTAAACACCCGGCACATCGCCCACTCGCCCTTCAAGGTAGCCTCTTTTCTGCCGTGTCAGCACATGGTGATCATGAATGACACTTTGAATGTATCTCGTCCCGAACGAGGGACAAACCTGTAAGAACTTGTTGATATCCTTTGGCTCTACAGCTTGCGGGATATATGGTGGACACGAGCTCGATATATGAACAGCTCGGTACACGAACGCCAACATGTATGAACTGTCCGACATGTGAGCTGCTAACGATATTTTTTGAACTGCCAACCCGTGTAGAATCTTTTTTCTTACAAAACAGAAATCCGCAAAGGCCCTATGAGATTACATGAGACTTGTGCTTCTCAAGGAATCATCTCCAAGGTATATAATGCGCACAAGCCACTCTACAAAATACACAGCAATCGACAACAGTCACAACAACAAACAAAACATGTTTCTCACAAGAACAAGAACAAGAACGACAAAGAAACACAGGCCGCACAGGCAGATTCACCCAATACACGAAATCCCCTCATTACCATCCCCTCTACATAGACAGGTAAAACCCCCTCCCGCTCAAGATACGTCCTTCAGCCACGCCACGCCACGCCACGCATCAACCAGGATATACACTCCCTGATCACCACTCACGACTGCAGTCCCAGTTCTTCCCATCTGGGACAGGTGAACATGCTGTGCTACATCGTGCTAGTAGTCCGTCCCTTGTGCAGTTCTCGGCTATCTTGTGCTCGAAGGCACATGTTCATAGCCATCTTCACGCCCGCGCAGAAGCAACCCCCAACGCAGTCTATAACAATCACCCCTATCACACTCTACACATCTCAATGACCAATTCATTAAATTCTTTCATATTTTTTTTTTCATCCTCGTCGCCCCATCATTATGAACGAAAAAGTACAACAAACGCATCGTCTGCAGCGGGGTTTTAGGCTCCCGTGCTTGGCCCCAATAGCTCAGCCCATATCATCCCAACTCGTGAACTACCGACTATTGCAAGTCACGGCCCTTTACACTCGCAATTGTGTTCTACACCATTTTTTCTTTGGGGGGGGGGGGGGGGGGGGCCGGCGCAATGAGGTGCAATTCTCTAAGACGTCGGTCACCATCAACATGGATAATCGTGTCTGCATTTGCTTTTATGCAAGTACCTCGGCGCTTCACTTCATTTCAACGACATACAATGGTCAAGTGATTTGTTTGTCCCCGATCCAGCACTTGGGAAAGATCAATGCCATTTCTAGCTACTGCATTAAGCTACCCTGCCTAGACTGCCAAAGACATTAAACACATGAGCCCTGGTCCCGTCTGTCGCTAGCATGATTCCTTGTTCCTCACCGTCTGAACTTTTGTACATCCCCGTTTTTTCCAACATATATAAATATATATAATATGTACATGTTTTGAAAGAGATAGGTATATTTCTTGAAAGAAGAGAGAGAAGAAGAAAGAAATGGGAATAGAAGAAGAACAAAAAGTCAATCAAGTAAAGCACACATAATCTGAAGCCCGAATTTTAGTAAAAACGCCGTCGCAGATCCATGCATGCTTTTAGGAGGAGAAAGAGGAATGGTGATAGATCGGGAATACATGGGCAAAGCAAATCATGCTATGCTTGTAGAAAATAATGATAAAAGGGTGAATAGACCAAGAAAAGAAGATTGAGGAATGAAGTAAAAGAAGAAGCCCCAAGAATGAATAAAAAGTGACTCTCTGGGAATAAATAAAAGGTGACGCTCCAGGAATAAATAAAATCGTGGTGTCCCACATATCATCAAATACTGAGCGTCCCGAGGTTATAAATGGTAGAAAATGTGCGATATGTGCAGAATATGTCGTTCGTGCCGGAATTTCTCCACAGGCCGAAGACGCTGAGCATGACCAAGGACCAGTCGTCTCATCTGTCGTGGTAGGTCCCAGTGCAAATAATGTGCGTTTCTCGTCCAGGCACTCTTGTTCAACGTAAAAGAGTCTTTGAAAAGATAAAAAAATAAAGAATAAAGATAAAAGACGGAGAAAATGAGGGGCAGGGGAGCGGATATACATAAATATATCAGGGCTTCTCCTTTTTGTGAGTCGGTTCGGTTGTCTCATAATCCCCTTCATTTTTTTGTTTAAAAAAAAAAAGAAGCGAGAGAGAGAGAGAGAGAGAGAGAGAGACCACGCTTCTGCATTATTACAAGGGGCATGCGACAAAGATCAAAGTGAAAAGTATAGTGACAAAGAGGCCAAGCACCGAGGGGGCTTTGCTTGACAAGACTGTATTTGACGCGACTGGTAAGCTCGAGTTGACAAAATCTGGCCCACAAAACGTGTTGACTTGTTGGGCAGCATCTTCGTACTTGGCGGCAACAGGCTGTCGTCGGTCCGCAGCAGCCGCATTGTAAATGGCCATTGTCGTCTTAGTACACCAGTTGCAGGTTGGCTTGGAAGCACCTGGCAGGGACAGCCCGTAAGGCATAAAGTATAGATACGTGTTCGAAGGGGTCGACATGTTCGTGACGGCGTTGGCAAAACAGTACGAGCTTGAAGAAGGATCTTGTAGACAGGCGGCAGAGTACATGACATTGTAGGCGCGTAAGCCTCGATAGGCTAGCAAGACTTGGGTCTGGTTCTGCTCGTATTCATTTTTGCAGTTGGCCTCCAAAGTCAGATTGCGCGCTGCTTGATTCAAAAAGTCGGTACACTTGGTAACGTCTGGAGCACAGGTTGCGTCAAGTACTTTGACAAGGCTAACGAGTTTCTTTTGCGCATCGAAAAAGCCCGTGGATGTCTATAAACAGGTACGTGTCAGCAAGACATGATACGTGAGTAACGTATAAAATGGGGGCGGAGGTCTTGGTTTGTTTCAAGCCGATCATGATATCGATGCAGTCACGAAAGGGAGAGACGGGTGGCAAAAAAGAAAAAGGAAAGAAAGAAAAAAAAGAAAAAAGAAAGTCAAGCTTACCTGCATGAGCATGGAAATAGGATAACAGCGTTTGAAAGTAGGATCGGAGAGCAGGCTTGCCATGAACTTTGGACAGGAATTGCCTCCCCCGGGAACCTGGAACGCTGATGGCACTAGATTATCAAATGGCGATGGGAGGGGCGAGGAGCCGCCATCACTCGTCCCACTCGCTCGTTCTGACAATACATGTGACGCCGTCGATGCTTTGCCATCCTCGATGTCGCCGTTGTCATCCCCAGTGGAGGAGGAGGTAAGCAGAGACGGGCGGGCTCTCCTTCTGATCCTCAATTCCACTGACACTTGTTCGTCTGCGGCTGGTATGGAATCCTCAGCAGTAGCCAACACTGTTTCATCATCGTTCAAAACTGAAGAAAAAGATGCTGTTTCTTCGAGAGATGCTGGTCTTGCCAACTCGAAAGCCAGCGCATCCGTCCCGGCTACTGCGTAGCTGCTGAAAGTAGCGACAACTGCCAAGATAGCAAGAGGCAGAGTGATACTAGGAAGAATCCGTCTCGTTCTCGAAATGAGTCTCTGCCTCTGCTCCGTCGGATGTAAACTCGATGGGGATATTGACGGCGCATGATGCGCGTCTGCTCCAGTTGATTGACTCGATTGCCGAACGGCCATGATGCCGACTTGAGGTTTCCGATCTCGTGCAATGCAGTCGCAGCGAATAGGGGGCCACGCGTAATGTAAGGATGTCTCGAATTCAGAGTCCTTTAGATCGTCGTCCAGCGGGTGGTGGGGCTGATGGTCGAGCTTTGAACCATAAACCCGTGTTTCGGTAGCATATGCACAGGAAAAAAAAATGAAATGAAGTGAATAAATGAATGAATGAATGGAAGAATGAATGAATGAATGAATGAATGAATGAATGAATGAATGAATGAATGAATGAATGAACGAATGAATGAATGAAAGGGAAAAAGAGAAAGAAAAAACGACAGAAAAATTCTCGGTCCGGTCAGATCTGCGGTCTTTGGAGGGGAAAAAAAAGCAACTATTTACATAGCCAATGCAGCAACAACAAGCAGGTGTGGTCGAAATGAATCGTCGACGAGGGCAGGAAGAGCAGCAACGCAATGGAAGGCTGCTTTCTTGTGTTCGATCGGAGAAAACACCCAAGCGTTCGTTATCCGGTTGCTTGCTTGGAGGCTCGGCGCAGACGAGAAAACCAAACCCCCCCCCCTCGGGCCGCTTGTTGTGGGCGCACAACGGACGACTGCGTGGAGCGACCAGCGCAGAGACGAGATGGAAAAGCAAAGCTCGGGCGTGGAGACGGACACGGAAAGCAGAAGCTATGTTTGAGGCTCGATAATCTTGCAGATGAGATGCCGGCACTGTGACGGCACAATGAGGCATCAAGTTGTTGTGCAAGTTGACGAAGAGGAAGAGGATCTGAAGTCGACCGAGCCGATAGATGGATGAAAAGAGCAAAGATGAGCAGAGACAAGCAGCGCGGCGCCGGGCAAGAATGGAGACTTGAGCGGAACCACGGTCCACGGTCCACGAGCCATGAAGACATGGAGCATGGAGGAAGCATGGACATGGATGGGGGCAATGGACGTGAATGGATGTGAATGGACGACGTGAGTGGACGTGAGTGGATGTGGACATGGTCATGGATGTTCCAATGCCTCACCTCATTCCTCCACTCCTCCTCCACTCGCAATCCTCAGGGGCAAGCTGGATGCTCGGCCGGCCTGGACCTGGGAACAGGCCCAAAAAGTGGGCCTTGTCAAGCAGCCGACCTCGATGCGGTAGCGGGCACGGACAGGACTGGTCGGGATTGGCTGGGCCGGCGTATGCGTGGGGCCTCTCGATGGCCTTGAACTCTTGGCAGTGGGTATGGCAGTGGGTATGGCGGTTGGCAGGCAGCTGGCAGGCAGCTGGCAGTTGGCAGCAGTTGCCTGTCTCTGGCTGGGTTTGCTTCGCAAGCTATTTCCGACCATGGCTGTCTCTTCATGTCAATGTTCTGTTTCAACCATGCACATATTGAACACATATTGACATACAGCATACAACATCCTACTTCCATACCTTCCTACCTACCTACCTACTAGGTAGGTAGACACATTCAATACGCGCGTATATACCTCACCGTTTACCACCAGACGGTTTGCCGCGGGGCAGCCGCGGGTTGTGTGGACGTGGCGAGTCGTGGATCCGCAGCCCGCGGCCAGGTGTGCAAGATACCAGGCGACACAACACACGCCCCAGCCGTTGTCAGATTGTCAGAATTGTCACCGAGATTTTGTCTTCAAGATGGACGTTTGTCGCGACCGCCAACAGCGACGACAACGACATCCGGTCTGTTCGGATGCCGCATCATGTGCCAAGAGGCCGGGCTTTGGAATGGACAAGGGATCCTGTACATCCTCTCATACTAGCGGGCACGTTTTTTTTTTCGAGACTGTCTTGCCCGGCGCATGTCTTGAAAGCATGCCAGCATATTGTGCGTATGTACATGTGTAAAGGTAAGATCGTGCTCATCTTTTGTCTCTTCTTCTTGTTCCTTCTTCTCTTTTTTATTCCTCTTTGGCTTTTAGGTTAATTTGTTGTCGTTTAGATGTCGCTCACCTGCGCCTCATTACTCCTCAGGCTCCTCTAGCCAAATTTTCAGAGGCAGAAGGAACATTGTCTGATATTACATGAGGCTGGCCATTATGCATCACCCGGCAAGCCAAGCCGTCTCCCCACATCAGCACCCAATGGCGGATATCCCTCCCCTGCCAAGAGCCGCGACCTGGGAAAGAAGAGGGTGTAGGGGGCAATCGAGAAATGCTGTGGGGTAGCGGGATAAAATCGAAATCAATTCGCCTTTTTATTGACGTGATCAAATTAAAAATAAAATGGACATTTTACGGAAAAGCCTGCCACCAGATCCCGGCAGATGCAGGTACCCAGCAAGTGCTTAGGTAAGAATGTGCTGGATGGCTCGAACTAGAGAGTGGTCTGTGTCCTTGTCCCTTGTCTTCGCTCGCAAGGCTCAAAGCGATCATATTATTTTTTTTTTTAGATTTTTTTTTTTTAAAAAAAAAATCCCTTCTTTTTCTTCAGAGAAAATAAGGCCGATAAATCGTGAACCCTAGCATCGACCGCTTCCTGTTCTACACATTCTCCCCCATTTCTTATTCCTGTTCCTGTCCCGAACTCTCTCTCTTGCTTTTCTTTTCTTTTTTTTTCGTCGGCTTTCCCGTCCCACTACCGCCCGAGACACGCCTCCTTGTATCCTAGCTCAGCTCAGGGCCGCGCCTCCTCCCCCCGTCCGCGGACCCAAACAAGGCTATCGAGTCCGAAATAGAAGCGAATGAAGCGGAATAAAAAAAAAGAACAAGGAAGACAGAGAGAGAGAAAAACAGAAAGAGGGACAAATCTCGTGCGCGCCATTTAATTCCATCGGCGTATTGTCAAAGACAAACAAGGACCATGGCATGACACGCCATCGCACGTCATGCCCTCACTTTCACTCTTTCCTTTCTTTTCCATTCCACCCAGCCCAGAATGTAACAATCCACACATATGCAAATGCCTGGCAACATGCAACATGCAACATGCAGCGCACTGTACATCCAACATGTACATCCAGATATTTGAAAAAGAAAAATGCGACGCGATGCGACCCTTCCATCTCCCCATCAATGCTAAATGTCAGGGCCTCCCCGTTTCCGGACCATTACATGGCTGCATCAACCAAGACAAACTTCTATATAAATAGAATTGTGTATCTTGTTTTGCCCCTCCTGTTGATGTCCCCCCATCTGTTGAGTCATAAAGGCCCGAAAAAGGGATGCAGATTCTTTTCCGTCATCTATACCCGCCCCTCCGCGGCTATAGTCCATGGCTGTGATGAACAAGACGCCATTACAAGAAAAAAAAATGAAAAGTCTAAAATTAGATTTAGATTTAAGAATTTTTCTTGTCTTGTTTAATTGCATGCGTCATCCCTGTATGTAGGTTTTCTCTCATCTGCTTGTTATGAAACATGTTTTACTGTATGCATTGCGGGGGATTTTTTTCCTAGTTTTTTTTTTAAAAAAAAAAACAAAAAAAAAGAAAATAAAGAAGAAGAGTTGAAATCGCCCGTTCTTCAGTTTTCCTTTCCCCCCATTCATTCTACAAGTAAAGAAGACTTCCTGCTTTGTCGGTTTGCGTATTCTCCTTAACCGTAAATGATCGTACGAGCAAAAAAAATATCCTACCTTGCCTTTTTGTAAGGGTATGTAAAGAAACTATGAGTGATGTGTCATTACATTGTCCTTGCTAGGATCTCATACAGGTTTTGAATAA
>AFRA01000525.1:0-23930 GCA_000223055.1 Claviceps fusiformis PRL 1980
TATAGCCCAGAATGTAAACATGATGAGGGCGCATGCGGATTGACCTTTGCAGTGAGTGAGTTGAGAATGGATGCCGCCATGCTGAGCCTTCATGCCAAGCCAGCAAGACAGGCTTTCCTAGAGTCCATTCCCTTTTCTTTTCCAAAAATACTCCCTTGGAGGAGATGCGCGTAGTTATCAAAGCATGGTTGAAAAACTTGAATCCGCGTCACCCGCGTCACGACTACGTAAATACGTCAAAGCAAGGTTGAGAAACTTCCATCCGCACCACCCACGTGTAATTACGTCGAGGCTTGATCAACCCCCTCTTCCTGTTTACCCCTGAGAGAATCTACTTTCCCAAGTATCTCACTAGGTCCTTATGGCTGTCCGAATGTATCAGCATCATAGACACAGGCCAATCATCAGACTTCTTAAACTAAACATAAATCCCCTTCTTTTACTCTGCACCCTGCACAACCCTTGGATGCGTGAGATTGGGAACCTGCTCCCCTGGGCATCGACTCCGAGCAGCTCCTCAAAGGTGCAAAGAACGACAACGAAGAGGACGGGGAGGTTAGATCACGCAGCTACTACAATAGACGCTCACACAGCACAAGGACAGCCCAGGCAACGCATATCGAAACCACCTTTGGTTTTATGTATGTTAAGCATGTACATCTATATGCTTGCATATATGTACACATGTTTGTATGTATGCACATCTATACATTTGTATATACATCCATATGTAAAGTCACCAATCCATCCCCATCCGCATTGATTTCCCATTTCACGTCTCTTTTTTCATGAACAGAAGTAAAAAAGAAGAAGAAAAAATCCAAAAACCGTCTTCTTCCTTCTCTCTAAAAACACTTGAAAAAGAATAAAAATACCCCAAAAACGTTCATTTCAAAGCACATAATCTGTATCAGTGTGCAAGAAAGAAACATACCCGCTTGGACTCCTCAGATATATAGAATAGAATGGTTTACCAAAAAAAAAAAAAGAGGAAGGAAGAAAGAAGAAAAAAATCAACAAGAAAAAATAGACATAGAAATAGAAATAGAAATAATTCAACTAGTCCAAAAACTTGACAGTCTTGGACACGCTGGGAACTCCATTCTCATTCATGACAAACAGCATGTAATAGCCTGGCAGGACGACGCCAGGGTCGGCGGGCACATCCACAGTGTACTGGTTGGTGCCTGCGCTGACGAGGGTGAGGGGAATGCGCCTCTGGTCGGTGTTGACGGTGTGGGTGGAGGTGCCGTAGCGCATGAGCGAGGCGGTCTTGACGGGAGAGTCGGTGGTGATGGTGATGCGGCGGTCGGTCTGGACGGCGGAGCGGATGACGGGCCGGGGAGCAGGTTGTCCGTCGTTGGTGAGCAGGTACTGGGGCGTGAAGATCTGGCCGTCGAAGTGGTTGGTGTTGCAGTCGCCGCAGAGGCCGCCGCCGGCGCTGAAGACGCGACCGTCGGGGAGGAGCAGTCCCACGCTGTGGTAGACGCGGGGGATGGAGTTGGACTGCTGTTGGTAAAAGGTGTCGGTCGCCGGGTCGTACAGCTCGGGCGTGAACTGCGACTTGTCGTCAGAGAAGGGCACGGCGTAGCTCTGGCCGCCGGTGATGAAGACCTGACCGTTGGGCAGGGCGACGGAGTTGTGGAAGGCGCGGCGGTAGGCCATGCCCTTGCCGGCGGGCTTGACCTGGGGCTGGGCGCCGACGTTGCCGATGGTGATGATGTGAGCGTGGGCCGTGGCTTCGCTGTCCTGGTAGTCCGGCGAGCCGCCGACGGTCAGGATCTTGCCCTGGACGGCATCGAACATGGTGGCGTCGCCGTCCATCGAGTCCGGGTCGGCGCCGTTGGCGTCGCTCCGTTGGCCGGCGGGACTCACGCCGCCGTTGCCCTTGGTGTTGTACCAGTTCATGGCGGTGCTGGGCCCGGCCTGGAACACGCTGCCGTCCTTCCACCCGAACAGCCAGGCGTGGTTGTCGGCGCGGTAGACGCCCTGCTTGTCCTTGGTGAGCATGGGCTTCACGTCGGCGCCGTTCAACATGGTCCAGGTTCCCGCCACGGGGTCGTACACCTCGCCGTTCTTGAAGGACTGGCCGCCCGACCAGGATCCGCCGATGGTGAAGACACGGCCGTCGGACAGCGTGGCAGATGCCTGATAGCCACGCGGCACCTTCATCTGCGGGCCGACGGTCCAGGTGTCCGTGGCGAAGTCGTACAGCGATGTCTTCTCCGCCGAGTTACCGCCGGTGACGACCAGCTTGCCCTTGCCGTCAATGGAGATGCCCGGGCAAAACATGTCGTGATCGACGTTGTCCACGACCTTGGGCGTGACCGCGTTGGTGGCCGGGTCCCAGATCGACGTGTAGATGCGGTTTCGTGTCGTGCCCATGAAGTCGTCATAGGTGTAGGACGACCACACAAGCACGTTGCCGTCCATGGGGTCCACAACAGCCGCGACGGGGACGGTGGGAAAGTCAATGGTCAGTCCCCATTTACCGTTGCGGTTGTAAGGTGTCGGGCCGGACGCGGCCTCGAACACCTTGATTTCCGAGAGACTGGTCCACGGGTTGCCGTTGACCTCGCTCGTGGCCCGCAACCGCACGTATCGAGCCGTCCTCGTCTCAAAGTTGGCATATCTGATGTCGGCGTCACCGTCATACCATGTTCCCACTGCGACGACCTCCCAGTTTTTGTTGTCCGTACTGACGGCCACATCGTGCGAGGCTATCATGCCATGGTTGTTTTGGTCCTGACGCGGCATGGCCGACAAGCCATTCACGTTCTTGACGGCTCCCATATCGACGACAATCTGGTGCGGCAAGTTGGAATTATCGTACGCCGAATGCCAGAAGGTGGCGTTGTTGCCATCGATGGCCTTGTCACACTCATAGCCGGGCTCGAAGCTGTCACAGGTGACTTTCCATCCCGTCCAGGGAATCTGGTTGCCGAGGGGTGGCGCAGCGGCCAGCTTGGCGTGTTCTATACCCCCCTGATGGTAATGTTTCTTGGGCTTGTGTTGTTTTTTCCCTGCAGGTTTTTGGACGGCGGCTGAGTGGGCGAGACCGGCGACCGCGGCCAGGAAAAGAGCAGTGTGGAGTTTCATGACTGCTTCTTCTTCAACGTTGGCCCTGAGTTACAAAACGTCCTCTTTTTTTTTCCTTGGCGGGGGGGACGAAAAAGAAGAAGAAAAAAGGGGGGGGCCGTATATGCTGATTCAACAGAGCCACGGATCTGGGTTGAGAATGGCGGAACAAGTGTTCGGCATATTGAGGACCGGACGGTCATGTATTATTATACCATGATGCTGAATTTGTGTCTTCACCCGGCTTTGGCTATTCTATTTTTATTCTCTTCGTCTGCAAGTCGCTCTCATTTCGATCCGTCAGTTTCATCCCATGTCAAAAAAAGAAATGAAGCGGCAAGAAAGCAACGGGACAGCTCATAATAGGAGTGGCATGTCATAAACCTTGGACGGACTGAAGGATCTAGTCCCGTGGTTCCGAAACTCCAACACTAATGAAAGACGTCTGTAGGCTCCGTACCTGAGCCAACACACCACAGAGGTTTAATCAAGCGGGTTTCTCTGCCGAAAGGGAAAAGTCTAATCATGCCGCACAGAACGAAAGCACTTACACACATTGAACCAACCCGGCCTCTCACCTCACCCCCCTCCCCCTTTTCCCGGACCCCTTCCCCTGGCCGCCCCGGTGACAGTAGCATAGCAGGTTGGACGGACTCAGGCCGATAGGCTTGCTTTGGTCTTTGCAGGAGAGTCAAACGGCCAAATACCGTGTTCTGCTGACATATATTGTCGGAATTGGTCCGTCTAAGCGTGAGCCGCATAGCTTAATGCTCCCATGGCTCCCAAGTTGGCATCTACACGAGGAAACGTACATGTTCGAGCTGGGATAGGAACTGCGACCTTCCAGGCCTGTTCTCTTGCCTATTCTTTTCTTTCCTGGGTCGACGCTTGTTGTCCGTGGACGTGGTTCCTTTTCTCCACTGTAATCTCTCGCTATGGAGTTAAAGTCAATGTTGTTGGACGACTACATGACAAGGGGGCGGGGGGAAGCAAACGGTTTGTTTCTTTTTTGTCCTGCCTGTCGGTGCCTGCGGGACTTGATCCTACTACCCCCTTTTTTTTTTTCTTTTTTTTTTTCTTTTTTTTTTCCCAAGTGGAGGTCAGCCAACCTGTCGGATCTTAGGCACGCCCAGCCGTTCAGGAACCTGACGAAATCTTAGCGGAGCCGGTAGTTGTGCATTGTCAATGCTGCGGGATGGAGAAGGGTGGCGTTGACGATTGCATATTCTGCGTGAGTCATGGCGGGATAGGCCAGGCTGACTGGAGGGCGGCTGTCCCGGGAGAGGCATTATGGCTATGACTAGGCCATGACATGACATTTAGCCAAAGTTCAACGTCCAACGTCGAACGTGAAATGTTGAAGACATTGCGCAGTGGCAATGGCTGTGGCTGCGGCTGTGGCTGTGGCTGTGCTGTGGCGACAGGGCAAACGGGAGCAGGCAGGGGTAGGCAGGCACCCCCGTGAAATAAAAAGAGAAAAAAAAAAAAAAAAAAAAAAAAAAAAACAATCGCGGCCATGTGGAATTTTGTGGGCATGCGCCGTATTTCCTTTTCCACAGATTTCATTTCTTCATCGTCTCATCCCATCACCCAAACCACCATTTGTGCCTCAAAATCGTACCAGCAATTGTATGTGTATGGGCATTCAATCTCACCTCCACAAAGACTGAACCTCTGCATCGGGGCCTGTGCAATATTCGACACAAACCAGACCCAGGCACCCCAAGCCAGGAATGCCTGCCGTCATCAGGTACCATGAAGGAACCCCTTCTCTCTCAATCCTCTAATCAAATGTCCATGTCTCCCGCTTACCAAAGACGGCATGTAGTACCAGACCGAGCAGTCGACATGCGGCATCACACCATCACAGCACGGAGTGCGTGCCATTCGGTCGGGTCAAGTAACCGTTCACACGCACCGGACCTAACCAAACCCGGAAATTTTGCTCTCAGAAGAAGAAAATAACCCATCTGTACTCCTGGGTTTTCTTTAGGGTTTTTATTTTTTTTTATTTTTTTATGTTTTTTTATTCTTTTATTCTTTTCGCACCAGCGCCGTGGCCACAAATTCCCATCCCATTCCATGGGCAGATCATCTTGAATCATCATGGCTCGCTGTCAGCGGCAGGATTGCAAAGGATCGTCACCAACAGAAATTGCAGCCGTTGGAAGCATAAGCTGCAGATCTGCTTCGCACACGTTGGCATGACAAGATTCTGGGAGACTAAAGTCTGGTATATCCCATATGCCAGCCATATGGTCTGGCTTGCTTGGCAGAGCATCACGACATGGTTCCGAATCAACAAGTTGCGCCAAAAACGGCGCCTTCAGCCACGGACATCCTGCCTGATCTTGACGCCGACGTACGACTTTGGTAGAGAAGTCCGGTCCATCACACCAGACCGTTATCAGACTCTTGTTCAACTGCCGTGATTTGCATCAAGCAAGTTCGCTTCTCATCACTCTTATTACGTGCGAATCCCACAGCAATGCTTCTCCCACACACAAAAGTTAGGCTGAGACATTGTCCCGACTACGGCGCTTTTGTCAGTCGGGTTCACAGGCGCAGATGCCAACCTTTTTTTTTTTTTTTTTTTACCCCAGCTGTTTCAGAGTTAGGCATTCGGCAATTTCACTCCGAGAAGAAGTCAGGACACGCACTTGCTCCTTGAATTACTTGATGTAACAAGGGGACGAACCCCCCGCTCCCCGCCTTCGCAGCGGAGCGCACGTGACCACGTACATCTGTGCTGTAAGTACCAGGAAGTATATATTCCGCATCATGATTGGCTGAATCACCCGGGCAAAGTCGTCTTTTTCTGGGGGGGGTTTTTTTTATTTTTTTTTTATTTTTTTTTTCCCAAAATAATCCATGGCGGTAGATAGAATAACCCACCCACCTGCCACATCGAGCGTCTTCCCAGCAGCCGCAACCACCAAAACAATTGACCTCTATCCCGTCGATACCGACAATTTCAAAACCCAAGGTATACATGTACGACAAAATTGAATATTGGCGTTTCTTGCCCGGCCCACCTCCCACATTTGTCTCGGTCAAACGCCTTGGTTGGGATACCGACCTCATGGTCCACGGGTTTGCCAAGCCGCGCGCTAGTAGAAATGAATAGTATCAGCGTGGGATTCTGATGATCATTATTCGATTTCATATATTGAAGCTTACAAAAATGAAGAAGGGGGAAGTAAGGGATACTAATAAAAAAAGGAAGAAAAGAAAAGAAAAGAAAGGGGCAGAAGCAAACGAAGCGAATCTTGTCGATTAGTTTAGTCTTTTGTCCGAAAATCCCGCGCTCCTCGGGCTGTATTTTGCCCGAGCCGCCTCGCTGCTCCATGCGGACATGCCCCCCAACAGTCAACAAGCTACGATTCATCTGCCATGATGCACCATCTCATGCGGCAACTTGGATTCTCGGACCTTTTTAAAGTAGACCGCAGAGATTGATATCACGGGTTTGGTGTAGTGGAAGGGTGTGACTGAGACGAAAGAGACTGTTGACTGCGTCTAGGGATAGTTTTTCTATTTAAAAAGAAGGATGGTGGTGGTAATAACATCTTTTAAAGAAAAAGAAAAGAACAAAGGAGCAGGAGGAGCAGAAAAGACGAACGGGCAACACAAGACGAAGAATAAGAGCATGAAATGTTCAACCACAACGCCGCGCGTTCAAGAGACATGAAAAGCACCTCACGAAATCACGAAATCACGCTACCAGCAGTCCATCTGTATCCGTATTCTCCCACAACGAAGCACCACCCGAATGCATAGTCTCTTTGCGTACACACAGCAAAGAACCTGGTGGCATACGTACGGTACCGAGACCCAAGCGATCAAATCGACACGAGTCACCGCGCTGAAAATAATACAGGGTAGGCATATCCATGTCTGCTCGGTACACTTGCCGAAATTTAGCAAATTCGACACATCATCCCGATGGAGCGCGTAGACGGATCGCGGGTTGTTGGCGGATCAGGCGTGCTGGGATCTGTGTAGACGATGGCTAGACTATTGCGCTCACTCTGGGGTTCCATCCATTGACCAAGCACCTACGCGGGATGGCATCCTGACTGGATAGTATCAGCGAGAGCGGACAACTGGAGCTGTGCCCGCGTTCTGCGTCACGATGTGGTGGAAAGACGTGAGGAGCGTGGAATCCTGCTTTGCCTCTTTTAGATGATGCAATGAGGCTATTCAGCAGAGAAGGAGTTGTGTCTCACGGGCTCTCTCCAGGAGCTGGCGTGGCGCGCGTAGGTATATACAGTAATAGGTATGTGTGTATATATACATACAGTGGGTGGCCGAAGATTCTTGCATCTTTAGAGGTATTACAACTACTTTCTTATATTAAGCCTGGTAACTTGGTAAAAAAAAAAAATTTTCTTTTTTTGAAAATAGAAAGAGAAAATAAAACCTAGTATTTGGCTATATTTACTTTCATCTACTGCGTTGAGCGTGACAGTGCAGCTTATTGCGCTCACAATACCTCTAGAGGTGCAGAATTCTTCGGCCACCCACTGCATGTATGTATCTACTCACGCTCGCCATGCCGGATTCCGGTGACAGCTCCGTGAGATACGAGTGACGATTGAGGTGGTTACGAGATCCTCATGGCTGCCCAAATTCATCGGCATCATACGGGCGGGCGAAGCGTCGGACTCCTTTGGCAAAAAACAAATCCCCTTCTCTTCATATAGGTATATATTTCCCTTTTTATTATTATTATTATTATTATTACCTTCTTTACTAGCTTCCCTTCTTTTAGCTTCTTCCATATAAGCAGTGTTCTTTTTCTTTCTTCGTTACCTTCTTATTTATGAGCTCACCCCTTTTTTCCATCACCTTTTTCGGAATCTTCAGAGGTTGTTTTTTTCCTGTTTTTATTAGCCCCTGCTTTACGAGCTATACCCCCCTTTTTTTCGTCACCTTCTTCGCTAGTTGGTTTTTTTTTTTTCTCTTTTTCATCACCTTCTTGGCTAGCTGTCTTTTCCTCATTTTGTTTACACCCCAACCACCTACACCACATCATCTTGTCAATCATTCTCAAGTCACGTTCAGCCGAGCGTCAACATCTTGTCCTTGACCGGAGCGTAACCACAGCGGCATCCCCACCACATTCTACCCGATCAGTCTTGAGCCGCATCCGGATCTTTTCATCCGTTCTTGGTCCCCTCCTGGGCAATACACTGAACTGCTGTACTAAATGTGAACGAACCTCTTTCGGCGTGTCTCTTGGTGGGTTCAACCAATTGTATATCTAGTCTATTCTGTCTAGCTGGGTGCGTAGGTCAATCACGATCCCCATATCCTTCAACTAGCAGCAGACAAAAATGAATCACGCAAGTCTAGACAACACAAAAACAACCGCGAGGCCTGATGCAGTATTATAACGCGATGCCAATGACTCTACTTCTTGAGATGAACGAGCGCGGCAAACTTTTCGTTGGGAAACACAAGGGGCAAATACATGTATGGGGGGAAAAGGGAAAACAAAAATTGAAAACGGAACCAACGCCGACCATGAAATGCCATTGTTGGCAACTAATGCAGAACCATGGACCCTCATCTATTGAGCCTTCATACTGATGGGCTTGGTTCCGAGGCCGTTTCGGTTGCGGAAGAACAAGACGCCCTTGCCAGCACCCTGAGCATCAGCGCTGGGCTCGACCCACTGGCACCAGCGAGCACTCTTCCAAAGGGCGCGGATAAATCCTACAGGGCCGTCTTTGGTCTCGGATCGATAGTGCTTGCCCATGACAGGCTTGATGGCCTCGGATGCTTCATCAGCGTTGTAGAAAGGAATGGAGCTGACGTAGTGATGGAGAACATGCGTCTCGATAATGCCGTGAAGAAGGTGGCGGCCAATGAAGCCCATTTCGCGGTCAATGGTGGCAGCCGCTCCACGAACAAAGTTCCATTCCTCGGCAGTGTAGTGAGGCAGAGTCGGGTCGGTATGCTGAAGGAAGGTGATGGCGACTAATTGGAACAGGACAATGTCAGTAGGCAAACCCTCTCACGATATTCGAGGCAGGGGGAAAAAAAAAGAAGAAAAGAAAATAGGCAACCCGGGGGGGGGGGGGGTTGACACAAAATAATCTAAGCTAGCTGTGCATAAAAACTTACCGAGCCAGTGGTTCACCCAGAGATAAGGGATAAAGTACCAGACAGCCATGTTGGCCCAGCCAAAGCGATTGCCGAGATAACACAGGGCACCGATGGCAAGGGCGAGGCCCATATCCGAGAGGATGATGAATTTGGCGTGTTTGGCATCGAAAATAGGGCTTCTGGGATCAAAGTGGTTGACTTGGCCGCCGAATCCGTTCTTCTTGCCCTTGCCTCGGCCCTCGCGCTGGCGTTCGTGGAAGTTGTGTCCGGTGACGTTGGCCATGAGGTAATTGGGCCATCCGATGAGCTGTTGGAAGAACAAGTGCAGAGCCGTGTAGATGGGGGTCTCCTCACAAAGGTCACCGAGTTCCTCGACCGCACGTCCGAGTCGAGAGGCCTGCTGCTCGCGGGTTCGGGGAAGGAAAACCATGTCACGCTCCATGTGGCCAGTTGCCTTGTGGTGAGCGCTATGGGAAAACTTCCAGCTGAAATAGGGTACGAGAAGAGCCGAGTGAAGGACCCAACCGGTGAGGTCGCTGATGAAGCTGGAGGCGGAGAAGGCGCCGTGGCCACATTCATGCGCAATGACCCAAAGTCCTGTTCCAAAGAGACCCTGTAGAACGGTGTAGATGCCCCAGAGCACGAACCGGACGGGGGTCCAAGGAACATTGTCGGGCGTCACGAGGTTGTGGAACAGGCAGAAGGTGGTGGCGAGGCATGCAATATCGCGGAGGATGTAGGCGTAGCCCTTGAGGGCAGAGCGTTCAAAGCAATGCTTGGGAATGGCATCACGGATATCCTTGATGGTGAAATCAGGAGGCGTGAAGGGGTTTCCGTACGTGTCGAGCAGGCCGGCGTACTCGTTCTTTTTGTCGTTGACGTCGAGAGACGAGAGGGACGAGAGGGACGTGGACGATGTCGAGTGCCTGGGCGAGTCGGCTGGACTCACAGCGGCTGAAGACTCCGAGTCGATTCCGTTGGTAAGTGGACCTGCAGCGCGCCGCAGAACAGGGTTCTTTGGCAATGCAGAGGTAGCGGCGGCAGACATTTTTTTTGACGTTGCAAGGGAAAGGTATCGATTCCAAGCAGAGCAAATTCGTCGCCCTCAAAAACACACAAATCTCAAAAGACTGGCAGCAGCTAATTTGAAGCTTAGGTGGAGAGAATAAAAAGGATAAGGGGGGGTTAAGAAAAAAAAAAGAGGGAGACAAAAGACAAAGAGAGAGAGAGGAATGAACAGACGAGGTCGGCTGCAGGACGAAGACGACCAGGAGCAATGTAATATACAGGCACGCGTATTTTAGGTCCGATCTTTTTTGGGCCCAGGCCACTTTTGTTGGGGTAAGTGCAGCCCGGCCGGGGAAAGGCCTTGTGTTTGGAGAGTCAATTGCAGGTGTTAATTTTTTTTTTTTTTTTTTTCCCTTCTCCCTGTGTTAGGTCGAGTCTGGCCTGGTGTGTGTTTTAGGGTCGAGGGCCGTGGGCCGTGGGCCGTGGGGCTAGGGACTGGGGGCTGACGGCGAACGACGGGCGGCGGGCCGGTGGGGGTCAGAGAGCAGAGAGAACTCCCAGGTTTGCTTGGTCAAGACAGCTTGAGGAGAAACGACAGAGGGAAAGAGGAAGGGAAAGAAGAGAAAAAGGCAAAAGTCAGTCAGTTGTGCCCGCCCCCGTGTGGTCGGTCTAGTCTGATGCTTTGAACAAGTGGCAAGAGCTACCGGCAAGAGCTACCGGCAAGAGCTACAGTCCAGATCAGTGGCAAGTACGATGGAGCCAAGTTGGCTGGGCAAAAGCTTGCCGTGGGCAAATCTAGGGCCGGGACACGCGATGCGACTTCGTCTCTTTGGCTACAGGCAAGCCTCGACCGCCCGACTGAGACGGATCGAGGCCGATGAACCACGGCATAGAACCACATGGAGGCGTCAGAGCCTGTCCTTGTCGTCGTCGTCGCTGCACGTCGCCACTGCTGGGTGCCAATGGGCTACGGCCCAATCATGGCCAAGACGGAACGCCAGATGTCAAATTCATCTAGATTCTCAGATGGGGGTCGCACATGTGAATCACAAGTCAAGTCAAGCACCAGGCTATCAAAGACACGATTACGATTGGGGGCGGTGGGACCAGATAAGATGGATGAGGGTGGATGGATGGAATTTGCTTCAGTCTACGTGCATACGTGGTGATGAAATCGGCGTCTGGCTTCAATCTTTGTGAGACTTTTGTTTGAAAAAGAAAATGAAGATAAAAATGAAGATAAAAAAGAAAATCAAATAGAAAAAGAAAAAGAAAAAGAAAAGAAAAAAAGGCTGCGATTCAGACGACCGCCTCTCCCCTCTTTCCCCTCTTTATGCTGACTTCCGTGGCCCGGTCCGTGCGCAATGCGGCAAAAGGGGCCAGGGGGTGCTCCTCCCCACTTGTGGACTTGTGGCGAGGGGCATGCGCCTGCTCATTGGCTCCAGGCAATCGCATCTTGTCTGCACACAGGAACCCTTTTTTTTTTCTCCTCTCTCTCCGTCTCTTCCTTTGCCCCGCATACCCTAACCCTACGACGAGACCGATTGCTGCCGGGGCAACTGCTGTCTGTCTGTCTGTCAGCTCCAGGTGGTACGAAAATGACTACAAATCGAGAATCGTGGATACATGGTGTAAAAGATGCAGCATCATTAGAAGCCTCACTGTCTCTCACTTTACCTGTTATTCAATTCAAGCTCCAGTCTGGTCATCAGTCACGGCAGTCACGGCCCCTGCATGCCAGCTCCTGGCTCCTGGCTCCTGGTGGTCCAGCCAGCCTGCCTTTCTGTTGGGCACATGCAATTTGTTGAGCAGCCAAGACCAATCAAGTGCCAGGCAGGACACGGACCCGCCGCCGCCAAGCTTCAAGTACTGGGTACCTACCCAGACGTATTGCTTACTACTTTACTTAGGACTGGATCATGGTCTCGGTCTGGTCGTGGTCGCCAGCACAGAGTGTTTGATGTTTGAAGTTCGATGTTTGACGACTGGACATGTGGCAAGACGATTCCCGCTGGAATAAAAACGAACAAGATGGGAGTGATTGCGTCGCAAGCTTGCGTGCCCCATCTGCAGATCTGCGTGAGAATAGCGCGTGCAAAAGTTCAAAACCAAATCTCGCACTGTGAGTACATCCGACCCACTGTTTGCGGACATGTACATGCCCTCACATGTGATACTACCATATACTTTTCTGCAATCCGACGCCCAGTATCCGAATGACATCTTCACTCACGTGCGAGGCCAAGCCGTCTCCCACGCATGACCATCGTGGCTGGCTGACAGCGGAATTATCCTGCCGCCAAATCGATAAGTCGTACGTATGAGATGAGACTGTACATGCCCGAATAATGAATGGAAGGGGGGGGGGGGGGGAGAAAAAGAAGAAAAGAAAAAAAAATCGTGCACCCTTTTTCTGGGAAATCGTGCATGCGCGGAACCAAAAACCCCCGTTAATGAAAATGCACTGGTTAACGGTCTGTTTTTGTAATTTTTTTTTTTTTAAAAAAAAAAAAAACTATAAACACCCATCATGTGCCAAGCAATCACAATCCAACACCCCGAGTAAATAATTCTGAAGCTGGTCCCCTGGTAAGTACCTCGCGGCTGGCATTAGCACTGGCACCGGCGTTGGTCATTGAACGCGAATCACATCCAGTCCCTAGACTCTAGAGATATACTCACCTTGATAAGTGAGTCAACTTTGGCTTCGTCCGTGATTCTTGTGGTTTGTGTCTCACAAATCGTCATGTCGCGCACGCCAGACTATACCACCCGGCACCCACTGCGTCAACTCTGTTGAAGGGCTAAATCGTTGTGAACAGAGTGTACATGTAGGATTCAGGTGTAGAATTCATCGAACTGATCTTATTCTTTTCAAGCCGGAAGAATAGAAACAAAAAAATAAACAAGCATGAGAATACACTAATACAGAATAATGACGCAGAGAAAGTTCAGAATAAGTGCGAGTACATACGGCATAAATATGGCATAAACACATACTTAAATCCTCACCAAGTCGTCAAATCACCCCCCTCAACCGACTGGACATGAATTCCACCCGCATGTTCACCTCGTCCTGCGTCACGATATCCCGCAACGCCACGCCACGCTCGCAGCCTCCCTCACCGTGTCGTCTTTCCAGTCCCTGGAGCGGCTCGGCCAACCCGCGAGGTGGACAAAACTTGACGTGGCATATCCAGGATAAGCGCCTTGATTTTAGACACGTTGATCTTGATGCACGTTAGGGAGTTACGAAGGGAATTTCCTTTTCGTTTCGTTTCTTCCTTGCGGTGTCTTGTATATCAGGAACGTAGTAGCTGTTGTCGAGGTGTGATTAGGTCTCGTGTCTGGATAAGTGCGTTACTCATCAGGATGCAATGGCCCCTCTGCTTTCAACAACGACCTACATACCTACCTAAGTGGGTAGGTAGGTATGTATGTACATACTTAGTAGCGGATACTCAGACAATATAACAGATTCCGTGCTTTGCCTTTCACGGTTTCATACTTCGGCAACTGGCGATAGATGACGAGGGAAACAGAGATAGACAAGAAAAGAAAATAGCATGTATAAATGTATTGGATTACCCAGAGCAAATGTCCAAGATCCTATATAAGCTATGTGCAGCCTGGGCCACCAAGAATAGAATATATGTATAGAAAAAAAAATAAAACAAAAAATAAAAAATAAAAAAGGTTCCAAGTTTTGGTCTCGGCGCAGCGAGTAAAGCCAGCGCGTTCAACCTATCGAATGTGAATCGTGGGTTGGGTCAGATCTTCCAAATGTTGGCTCATGTTCCAGTGTACTTTCCAAAGGCGACTGGGCTCGTCGACTTGAACCGCCCACATTCGGTTCAAGGATTTTGCCTGGCTGTTTTGTTATGACTTGTAGCTCGATGGTTTTGTTCTTCTTCTTGTATTTTTTTTTTCCCTTTTATGCTCTCAAAGTCGAGCATCCCAACTGACAACGCCTGGACTTGGGCAAACGCACATGTCGCTTTTTTTTCTTCTATAGATCCTGATATACATTACCGCTCTAGTCAATAGAATCAAACATGAAGGCTCGAAAAATGATGGAATGAAAAGAAGAGAAGAAAATTCCAACAAAAAAAAAAGGTTTGGTGGTCGAGATTGTAGACCATGTCGTAGATGGAGCGCCTTTGAAATCGAATGGCAGAGTTTAAACCTTGAATTTATACTTTGCCAGCTTCGCGAACCGCCTTCATGAAGCGCTCTTCGGTGCCGGCTTCGCCAATCGAGCGTGTAGAAGACGTCTTCATGCTTGGTCGCGACATGATCGTTTTGACTTCATCCCCACTCTTGCTTCCGAGAAGTGCCATTTCTTGAGATAGTAATAGTGCCACGGCCGCGCGAACTAAAAGCGCATCACCCTCAAATATGTAGACATCCCAAAGTCTGGCAGCTTCGTCGATAGCAAGGTGGCTCGTGAAGAGGCTAAGGAATAGTTCGTTCAAGTAGAGCTCGGGTTTGACATTCGACAAGGTGTTCGTCAAGTGCTCATGCAGAGGTGCAGATTTGTGCCTCAGCGTCTGCATGACCAAGTTGTAGGCAGACATCTGAGCGGCGTCATCGGCGGTATAAAACGAAAGCGGGAGCGGTCGGTTGAGCAAATTGGCGAGGGCGATGAACGCTGATTCGGCATTCGGCAGGTTCAACAGAAGCAGAGCCGCGATAGTCTGGTGGACATGTCAGTATGCTTCAAAACATTTCACAACGGGATACTCATTACACAACTCGCCAAGTGCCAGAAGAGAAAAAAAAAAAAAAAAGAAGTATACATACATTGCATCCCGAGACGTAGCCAATGTCGTTTCTGTACATGACATAGGCACTAAGAACATCAACCAATGCGTGATGAAGAGGACCGGCGACTTGGAAGATGCGCAAATCCTTCCACGTCTTGTCGCTTGCGTCTCTGCGAATGTTCTTGAACCATTGGACCCGCCTCACGTCCTCTGCGTCGGCTCGGTCCGTACGTACACGCTCCTCAAGATCGCGGGCCCTTGCCAGCGCAGTTCGGAAGGTGGCTCCTGTCAGACCGAGCTCGTTTCCAATAGCGCGAGTCCACACAGTACCACGGCTTCTGGATGCGACACCACGCCACCACATATCTCTTGTTCGGCGTTCGCGGATCGCGTCGTTCCATCGTGGTATGATGTCGTTTTCCCAAATGTGCATGAGATTATCGGCTGTATTGTCCTTGGACACGGCGTTGCTTCTCCTGGCAGCCTCGCGGCGTTCCTCTGCCTTGGCGCTAGCGGCCATCATTTTTTGGTATTCGCGCAGGTGACGACGTTCTTCCGAAGGGTCTTTCGGCGGGAGCCATGACGGACGCGTGCGACTCAGGACGGCCTCCTTCTCTTTGGAAATTGGGAGGGGATCCACCATGATATTCGTTCGTCGTAGAGGCGGTAGTTCAGGTATTGATGATTTGACGCGTTCCTTCTTGTCGTAGGTCTGGTCATAAGACGTCTGACTGGAATTCCACGTATTGGGTCGAACAGATGCCAAGGGCCTTCTTGACTGGAGCTCTACGACTTCATCGGCGTGCTCCTCGAGCTTTTCGGTCAGCGCTTTGGCTTCTGCATTTAAATCCGCGAGGGCCAAGTTCCAGCTAGCCGTCCGCTTTTTTAACGGGCTCGGGGGCGGCCTTTCTCCCGAATCAGATTTCCATGACGGAGAACGGAGTGATCCTTGTGCTTGGGCAACTGGAGGAGTGCCATTTCCGACGCTCCGAACTCGTTCTCTAGGCTCGCGGTCGGGTGAGGGCGAGATCGATGGGGCACGGCTTGGGGGACGCTCGTGGGCAGGGCGAGGAGATATAGGAACATTGTCAAGAACTATGCCTTCTGGGATATCGTCCTCCTCATCCTCGTCGCATTCGTGTTCGAGCTCCTGCAAACTCTTGCGTCGGCTATTCGGTTGCCAACTGTCCCGTCGCGGCCGGGGCTTAGCAGACAGGTTGATGTCTCGGACGTTGAGTGTCATGCCAGGACTGACACTTCGATTCCGTTGCGCAGTCGATAACGAGGAGGTGGAGTGTCCTCGACTAAGCGCCAAGGGTCGAGGATCGGTGAGACCAGCGAGACTGGTACTCCTAGGATTGGATGAATAGACATTTGTGTGAAGATTTGGGAAAGACCGTCGTGGCTTTGGCATGAGCTTTCCCTTTCCACCAGCTAGAGGGCGACCGACGGGTGGCATCAAAGGTGTCGGGCCGGGACGGACATTGACTTGGATCGTAACGCTGTCGTCATCCAGTCCAATGTCTTCAAAGTGATTCACATCGGCCAGAACGCTGACATCGTCGCTGTTGAGCGATTGGAATGAGGAGGACTTGGAGCTTTTGGATGTCGTCATCCCTGGAGGGGATCCGGGACTGGGAATGATGTGGTTGACGACTTGTTCACGGATCATGGCTGCATCTCTGACTGGCAACACTGAGGATAGGGTAAGGTGAACGGATCGCTTTCAAGAGTACAAAGTACGGCTGCGACTGTATTCACGGGGGCAGATCGTAGACGGCTCGGATAGAATGCCCGTACGTTATCGGCCAACCAATCGTAATCTAGCAGAGTCGCGACTTGTCTGGCGAAATATGTCGATATCGTGGGAAACGGCACACTGCCCTCGAGGCGTATCTGAGCCAAGCGCAATGCTGAAGACGAAAGTCCGACGAGGAAATCAGCGAGACGTCGATGGTTTCTTTTCTTCTTTGTTTTTTTTTTTTCTTTTTCGAGGCAGATAGAGACGGCGGTCACCGAGGAGGCTGCGTACGAATCAGGCGAAAGGAGGCGAGGGGTTTGGCGGTAGGTTGGTGATAATGAAAGCAAGGAGAAAGTGGGAAAGTGAGTGACGTTGGATGTTTGAAAAAAATGGTTCAAAAGGAGAGGCAGAGAAGCAAAAAGGAAAAGGGAAAAAATAGACAAATAGAATGAGAAGCAATTTAGTCGAATGAGCGGGAGGGGGTTGAAGCCAAAAAGAGAGAAAGCCAGCGCATGAGCCTGTGCAAGAATGGGAAGTCGATGACGAGCGAGAGACATCAGGAGCCAAAGCACCAAACAACATCGGCGTCGGGCGGAGGACATCTCATCTGGACTTGGAGGCACAGGCACTGGCACCGTCTCGGCACTTACTTGGCACCACCTGGCACCACCTGGCACCGCCTGGCACCCACTGCCAACGGGCCTGGCTGGGTGCACAGGTGGGTGCATGTTCAGCACCTGGCACAGGGGATGTGTGGATGTGTAGCAACTTAGCACCGGGTGGGGGGGAACATCAGGGGCAACGGGGCACATGCATGCTGCTGGCCAAGCCTGGCCTGGCCTCGCACTGGCACTGGTGACAATTGACAATTGACAAACTGCAATGCCAGGCAGGATTGATGGCGAGGCTTCACGACCCGCCCAGCCGAAGGCAGCACTGCGTCCACTCCATCTATCAATCGACTCCATCAAGTCCGTCAAGTCCATCAAGTCCATCCATTCAATCTATTCCACCAAGCTCATCACACTCATCAAATCCCGCCCATCATCAAGACCGGGCACGCGGAAACCCTTCTGCACATCAGCCAAGCATGCCGCTGCCGCTGCCACCAAACTCGAGCATTCGTGCGAAACCCGCAGCCGACGACACGATGCTGCTGCCACGCTGTCCTGCAGGAGTCTCAGCAGTAAGCCGTCCTTTCATCTGACAGCAACCTTCACCATCTCGACCGGTGCACGATCCTCCCCCCTCCTCCCCTCCCCTGGGACAATTCGATGCCTTTTTTTTTTCTCTCTTTTCAATCAGGAAGCGAGAAAAATCTAAGTGGGGGCCACAATTCCATCTCGGTACTAGGCCATCTCTATTCCCTGCTGTTATTTTAGTCTCGAGCCAATTCTTATGAGCCAGTGTCCTAGGGAACCAGTCAGAAGCCTCCGTGGCCGCCCGGCGAAGCGCAAGGGTGGCTAGAGAAATCAAGCCGATGCCAGGGACGGACCCATTCTGCCAAATCAGACCAAGGGCAATGAATGGAACAAGGGAACAAGGGAACAAGGGGAGGAGGGAAGGCGCAGGAAGGCGGAAGGCTGTCATTCATCACGGCCGTTAGTTCGTGCCGCTCGACTCGGCCTGAGCGGGCGCGGGAGCCGATCCATCATCAACCACCTGCGAGCTAGCCCCGAGGCGGACAGACCGACAAAAAGTTACAGCTTGTTGATGAGCATGCACAAATCCGATCACCCACCGATGGGCAATGGCCCGAGTCGTGGCAGACCAGACACTTTGATTAGCACTATCGGAGGGTGGAGAGGCTCCATTAGTGCTTGACAAGTACAGTAGGGTTTTTAACCAGAACTGTACTAATTGGGTTCCCATGCAGCTGGGATACAACATGTACATTCGAGGTGCATGGGAGGACACATGCAGAGAGGGGGGAAAATTTTTCTACGAGACGATACAACCTCAGGCAGAACATCACGTATGGACGGGATCTGTGCTCGAGTCATTTCCAGCCTCGCTATGCGATACAGTACGAAGACTGATGGACGGAAGAATGAAAAAAAAAAAAATGAAAAGTGAGAAATGAGAAATATAAAAACAAAAATAGAAAGGGACAAAAAAAAGTACCCGAAGCCGAGAGCATGGTGAGAGGCCAACGCTCGTGCGCGCTCACAAACTCTATCCATCTAGACAAACACGAACGACCGCCGGTGGTGAACACAATCTGCGATCCTTGGCCATTTCCCGACTTCGCGGTGGACCTTCCAACGGCCCATATAAAATTTTACCTGCCTCGGGGGTTTGGATTTGTGCAGCATTATCACGGAACTTGCGGTGCTCATTCGAGAATGCCCACGGCTGACCAGGGGCGAAACTTGGCATCATCAATCTACCCATGTGTACAATGTATCAGCCATAAATTCGTACAGGCCAGCAGGGAAACAGGGAACCACGGCCGAAATCCCGCTCGCTCAGCCGATTTGGCATTTCATCCAAACTCCCAAATAGACAAAGACTTGTGGACCGTCGCATCTTGTATCCGCGACTTTACTGACACGACAGAGAAGAGGAATAAAGTTTGTAGTGAACCTTGCACTACGATTTTTTTTTTAATTCTCATCCCCTGGCTCCTCCTGCTGCTTACCCACCGGCGTCACCGCCATCCTTTTATCCCATATTTTTACGAAATCACAGTCAAAATGTATTGACTTGTTCTCCACAACAACATGCTTCCATCCGGGTAGCGTTGAGAAACTGTTTCTCCAACATTGTCCGTCAATAAGAACGCTGAATATATATCTATACACAACGCATATTGTACCATGTCTGTTGTATTCGATGACCTGCCGTCTCCGTCTTCGAAACAGAATGGTGCACACAATGTGTAAATCTTCACTCCAGGGTACCGCCCCGTTAGGAACGTGTGACGGCTAAGGTCGGGTTTGGTCAAAAGATTTACGAGGCGGTCAGGCTGGGCAATAAATCATGAGGTTATTAAAAACTAGCTAGCTCTAATATCTAGGTCTAGAGGATAGTTTATATAGAAAGAGGCTATTCTAAGCTTATAAGGAATATACAGTAATTATAGAGGGAGCTTATAGCTAATATATAGTAATTAGAGGCATAGCTTACTATATATATATAGTAAGCGCTATATGTAATTATTAGAAATAATGGAGGTGGGTGCTATAGAGCACAGCTTACTAAGGTAGTGGGCTTAGTGAGCGTGCACGTACAGATCCACTGCTCTGCAGAGCAGAGCACTGCAGCAAGCTACAGTCCACTATATCTCACGTAAAATGGAAGCTTTTGCGTTGCTTTTAGCACTATTTAATTCGCTAAAGAATTTGTAATAATAGTATCTAATAAATTATATCTAATATCTGACTTTACAGGTATATATAGCTGGTAAGAGTGATTTTAACGGTCTATATAGTTAGCGGCTATAAGGGGGTTTTTTACTTCCTTCCCTTATATACCTACTAACCTTATTAGTAGATTCTAGTTACTAGCTAGGCTTTATAAGCTACTTTCTATTTTCTATAAAATTTATTTATATAGGAAAATAAAAAAATAGACTTATAGCTATATAAATTAGCTACTAATGTGCTTATAATTAGTTAACTTAGTGAAAATTAACATATAACACTAAAAAACTAATTTTTAGATATATATATAGAAAGAAAGCCTAGAATTTAGTAATAAAGAATCTAGTTCTAAGACTTTTTATAAATTCCTCCTTATTAAGAAAAATAGTAAAAAATATATATTATAGGGTAGCTACCTTCCCTAACTAAGTAGCTATTAGCTAACTTAGTTATATCCTTTAATTCGTTCCTCTATATCTTTACTAGTTGCCTTATAAATCTAACTTAAAAACTAGGCCTACCTTACAGCTGTTAGTCCGACTGCGTAGCTGTTAAAATAAGCAAAAAAGGTTAAAAAATAAGGATTTATAGGGACCCTACAGCTGCGAGCCTATACACGTGACTTTTGGTCGGAATTCCGTGGTTATGCCGCCCGCGCGCGCGCACGCTTGCCGGCTTGCACTGGCTTACAAAGCCCCCTATAAAGTGCTTCTATTAGCGCTATAATTATAGCACTAATAGTGAGGAATCCCCTATAAATAACCCTGTTATTTTTAACACCCCCTCTAAAGAAGTATTAGGGATAGTTATTATAAAGGCACTAAGGGTAAAAGCAAAAGAAAAAGTTGTATAAAATCTAGGAAAATGCCAAAACAAAAAAGGATTGTAGAATTATAGAGACTAAAATCAGGGCTCTAGGGTAGATAACTTTTTTACTATAGTAAAGCATAGTATTTTGCAAAGGTAATGCTATTAAAAGCAGGGACCTTATTCTTTCTTTATTTTTGTAATTGTTTTCGATTTTCTAGGTGTTTTTGTGGTTATTTTATGCCTTTAGCTAGGCGTTGTTTTAGTGGCTTTAGTGATAGTTGTAATTATTGTAAAGAAAAAATCTCTTTATTTTAAAAGATTTCTATAAGCCACTAAAAGCTTCTAGAAAGTCTTAGAATAATAAGACAAGAAAATAGTGAGAGCCTTTACTTAAAGGAAGAGTGAATTTATAGATATCTTAGGGCTCTTAAGAAATATTTTTCTTATTATTTATTTTTAAAGATATCTGCCTTTAGCAATTCCTTTAGGACTTAAGCTTTAAAATCTTATTTTCTTTAGAAATAAGAGCTTTATAGCAAAATTCTTTATAAAGGCTTACTATATAAATATTTATTTTTCTTAGATTTTTATCCTTTAGTTAAAAATTATTTAAAATTAGGAATAAAGTATTCCTAGGGCTAAGTAAAAGCTTAGGGACTCTTTTAACCATTAGGTCTAAAATAGGACCTTTAGGGTAATCCTTAAAAAAGATATTAAGAAAGTCCCCTTTCTAGTTATTTTTCCCCTCTAAGGAATTATTCCCTATAAGGGTCTAAGGGGCACTTAGATCCCCCTCTAAAGAGTTATTCCCTATAATATTTTAAGGAATATTATAAAAGCTTTTAGCCTGGTTTTAGTGGATAATAACAACCTTTTTGCCCTCTAAAAAATATTTAGGGCAGCTACTATAGTCTAGAAAATCTAGGTTATAGGGGTCTTTAGGCATAGGGTAATCTATAATTATAGAATTTCCCTGAGACTTATCTGCCACTATAGGGCCTTCTTCCTTAGCTTCCTTATGCTAGGCCCCTTAAGAACTATAGGCCTCTTAGCTAGCTATTAGAGGCAGGGTTATAGAGGGTCTAGGGGGATTAATAGAAGGTTTTTTATCTACTAAGCCCTATAAATCCTCTATAAATTTAGATTTTAATGCCTCTAATAATATAGAATTAGGGGGTTTTTCCTTAGGAATCAAGGGGACCCCCTCTGTAAAAGGTGCCTAGCTTTAGCTTGCTTTCTGATTTTGCAAAGAAGGGGCTATAGGATTAGGGGGGTGTAAATTCCCTAATTCTTTAACCTTTTTAGCCTTTTTAGGGGCTAAAACAGACTTTATAGAGGGTTTTTTATTAACCTCTATAGGGGGGTAAGCCTAGTAACTAAAGTGGCCTATATAGTGCCCTTTAGAGCAACTAGAAGGTGATTTTAGAAGGGGTGGATTAGAATCTTTAAGCTAGAAAAAAAATCCATGCTTTTTAACATTTAAGAGACTAATATAAGACCTATTAGCTAAAAATAAAGAATTTTTAGACATACAGCCCCCTGCTAAATAATGCTTTAATCCGCTTACTATATTTATATCTAATTTTAGTAAATATAGTGCATTTTATAGGATTAAAGGCCTGTATTTATTAGGGTTTTGCTAGCATAACATTAAAAGTTTAGCCTTACTATATCCCTTAGGGTAGATAGGACCCCCACTAGTAGTTATAGAGCTTGCCTTGCCCTTTTTATAAGCAATATAGCTTATAAAGTGCTCTTTAGAATTAACTAAGTGCACTGTTAAGCCTATATTATAAAGAAGGGAGTTTTTTATATCTTCTTTATAGTTAAAGTTAAAGGTATTAAAAGAAGCCTTTTTTTCTTTAGTACTAGAATCACTAGAAAAAGAAGAACTAGAATTTTCACTAGAATCACTGCTAGCACTAGGGCTACTAAGTCTTTTATAAGGCTCTAAGGCTCCTAATAAAAGGTTAAAATTTCCTAGCATAAAGGTTCCTTTCTAACCTTTATCTTTATTATCCTTAGCCTTTTTAGAGGATTTTTGCCTTATTTTGCCCTTTTTCTTATAAGAATTAAGCTTAGAATTCTTCTTATTTTCTTTAAAGGAATTCTCTTCTTTTTTATTAAAAGAGTTTTTAGAGGACTTATTTTCTTTAGTGCCTCTATATATGGATTTCTAGGCTATAGCTCTATAATTTAGAGCTTTAGCTACTAAAGAGCTCTTATCTCTTTACTCTTTAAGTAAGTTTACTATTAAAAATTGCAAATTTAGTGCCCCTATAGGGTTCCCTAAAGCCCTAGAAGTTCTTATAGAAAATCTTTACCTTTCTGCCTAGTAGGGAAAGGTGGATTTTAGTGCCTATAGATACTAATTTACTTAATTTATAGGCTCTATAAAAACACTTACTAAATTTAGCCTAGCTAGTAGGTTATTAAATAAAGCATTAAAGGACTCTAAGGAACCCTTAAAGCCTTAAAAATTTAGGCTATAAAATTGATGGTATAGGGTACCCTATTGTATTTCAGCACTCTGAGAATACTGGCGGATTAAAACACTATATGCCTCTAAGGGGTCTTTTTGCCAAATTATAGCATTTTAGAGGCCTTTAGTGCAGCTATCTCTTAAAAGCATAAGAATTATAGCTTAGTTAGGATCACTAAGGTTCTTAGCAATACTAGAATTTTCTAAGAAATTAGGCATTCCTAGTGCCCTAAATTAGATATTTAAAGCCTGCTTCCACTAGTTAAAATTTTCTAGCCCCTTTAGCCTAGCCCCCTCTAGAAAGCTATAAACTCTTTTATTAAATTCTTTAATAATAGAATTATTAAAAGAATTTAGAATATTAGAATTTTTAGGGCTTTCCTAAGTTTTTTCTTATACTAGCTTAGCTATAGGTTCTAAAGCTATAGCTAGGGTAGAGGTAACAGTAGCTGCTAAAATTTCTAATTTTTCTAAAATATTAGAAATATTATTATTTTACTGCAAAATCTGTTAATTTACATGCTCTGCCCATGACTGCTCTAGGGTAGGGACCCCTAAGTCATTAT
>AFRA01000526.1:0-23900 GCA_000223055.1 Claviceps fusiformis PRL 1980
GAGAGAGAGAGAGAGAGACGCGCTTCATTACCACGCCGAGGACTCGACTACATGGTGGGCTCCAGCCATTGCTTTTGTAAAATCACGATTGCTCTCTTCTCTTAGTGTGCGTTTCGGTTTGCGCTTTCTTGGAAGGATCTTTTCTGTTCTTTGGATATTACTCATGAATATACACATGTAAACGGGAGGGAGACAAGCCAACACAACTACGGCTACGGTGTAGTATGAACAGGCACCCGACGGGTAGGAACTCCGACGACTACGGAGTTGCCAACCTGTCGCCTCCTCTCTTAATTTCTGATAGTAAAAACGACGAATCTGACCAGGACGGGACCATGAATGAGGCGGTTCAAGATGACACACGATTTAACCAGGTATGATTTATTTATTTATTTATTTTATTTTTTTTCAGTTTTTTCTTCCTTTGCACACACAACCAGCAAACGTTCCGTTCTTCCCCCACCCCTGGAAGAAACACGGAAGGGATTTCTGATGCCTGTTTGTCCGCTTTAGAACTATGAACCGACACCGACACCGCGCTCGGCGCAGGTCGACCTCAAGGACCCTATACAAATCCATTTACTCACCGAAACGGCACTTTTAGACAGCCAGGGATTCGAAATCCTGTCTCAAGAGGAGGTGGACGAACTGAAGAAGCAGGCCGAATTACTCTCACAGCGCGTGGAATCAACAAGGTCTAACCTCGCCATTCAATCCAAATATCGAGATGCCGCTGCGTCCATGGCTAGGCTCGATCAGGGGGTTGGTGGTGCAGACGACTATCGGTCCCAGGAATCCGAGCGCGAGCGAATCGAATCCGAGCGGATATGCGACGAATTGGCATCGGAGCTGCTCGACCTCGAAAAGCGACTTTTGATCCCTCACCGGAAAATCGTGGAGCACACGGCGGCCATTCTGCAGCTGACGCATAAGGCGTCCAGGAAGAAGATGTTGACGCAAAACGACCATCTCGTCAATGGTATTCCTGGCAGTCCCGAGAGCCTCTATACATACTCTCACGGCCGGAACAGCATATACGGCCAGATGGGAGACGACGCATATTTCGACGATCCTTCGGGGTATCAACTCGATAGCATGGAGCGCGTCCGGAAGAACGCGATTGAGATTCCGCTCAAATCACCGATCCGCGAACAAAACCAGATGCGTGTGGAGCTGGATCGTATGCGCGAGGAGAACACACAGCTGCGAAAGCAGACGGATGGTCTGCTCGAGAAGCTCCAGGGGTTCAATGTGTCGCTCCGGGAAACGATTGTTCGATTCAACCCACAAGTCAACCGCGACTATGATGAACCACCACCGGTTTCCGCGTCTCCGGATATGAACCTGGCAGACTTGCTCAGGAGCCAAGTGGAATATCTCGAGAGCGGCCTGGTTGCGGTGCAAGCCGAGCAAGAGTCTTTTGTCGGCGGTCATGAGATGGGCGGTCATAAGATGGGCGGTAATGACATGGACGCCAACGACATGGGCGCCAATGACATGGGCGAACGCATCGAAACCATCAACCTGCAGCTTCGCGACCTGCTCATGATGTCTGACCCTCATTACACACCCACCACGATTCCACCGGAAACCGACGTCAACGGCCAGATGGCCTATCTGGAAGAGTCCATCCGAAGCATCGAGTCCCAGTTCTCTCGAACCAACAACTCATCGAGCGCAAACGACGACACGATCCCCGTGCTCACCGGTCTATGGGAGTCCTTTCAACGAGGATTGTCCGAGGCCAAGAAGCGCAAAGACGATCGCCGCCGAAACCGATCCGAAAAGGGTCTGCCTGAGGATGACGAGGACATGTCAGATGATGAGGGCTTCGATACCACAGAACCATACTCGTTGGAGTCCTTCTCCAACAGGGTACAGTGGATGCACGCGCAGGCCTTGACCTTGAGAGACCAAAAGTACGTCCTCAAGCGACAAATCAAGCAGCAGCGTGAACTCAACAACAAATCCGACGCCGAAAAGGATGACGAATTGACTCGTAGACAAGTGCATCTGGAGGAGAGCCGTGAGCTTCTCAGCCGCGCGGAGAAGGAGGCTGCAGACGCCCAAAGGATGCTGTCTGAGACCATGGCAGACCTGGAGGATGCCAGAAATGCCGCCGCGGAAGCATTGGACGCGGCATCTGTCCGCGTGCAGGAACGGGACGACAGGATTGCCGGTCTCGAGTCGACTCTCAAGGCTGCCCAGGACAGTCTGACGTCGGCGGAACAGGATCTGTCCACAGCCCGATCAGGAACACACGACCTGGAAGAACAAATAGCGGGCTTGACTGTGCAGATGGAAGACTTGAAGCAGGAAAAGCTCGTGGCCGATCAGACGGTCGCGGAGCTCGAGAGGAAACTAGCAGAAGTGCTTGCGCAGGCGGCCGCTGCCACGCAGGAGAGCACGGCGGCCGCCAACGAGACCACCAGCAAACTAGAAAAGCAACTGGCGGAAGCCACCACACAAGTGGCCACGCTGACGCAGGAAAAGAAGGCGGCCGAGGAGACAACCAAGGAACTGAAAAGGGAACTGGCGGCCAAGACGAAAGAGTTCAGAGTCAAGGACGACGAAGTCGATCAACTCAACATGACGATCGCGGAGCTCAAGACGGAAGTGACCATTGCTCGGGCAGAACTGGACGGCGCTTACGGATCCCGTGCAGAGCGAGCAGCAGAGGTGGCAGCCATCAAGCAAAGTTCTGAGAGTCTCAAGCTTCAAAACCAGGTCGACAGACTGAAAAAGGAGCTCAGCGCCACGGTGGAGGAGCTGGAGGGCGTCACCAAGGAGACGATTGGGTCGGAAAAGGAAAAGGCCGATATCGAGGCCAAGCTGGACGAGGCCCTGGCCGCCAGGACGTCACTTGAAACCGAGCTGGAAAAGGCGCGCGATAAGATGGTCAAGCTGCAAGAGGAGCTGGATGGCGAGCGTCTCAAGATCCACAGCGCTGGAAACAAGCCAGGCGCCGGCGCGTCCATGCTGAGCGAGCGCTTCAGGGCAACAATGAGGGAAGAGCGCAAGAGGTTTCAGGAGGATCTCAGGGTATGTACAACTAGGTTTTTTTTTTTTTTTTTTCTTACTTTTTTACTTTTTTTTTTTGTTGTGTGTGTGTTTCATCCAGGGATTCATGATCTGATATGGGTTGGATGAATGACCGCGATCTGGCGATGCTAACTGCCTTGTCCTTGATAGGAGGAACGAACACGCTGTCGCAAGTTGGAAGAAGAATTGGCGCGATTCAAACGCAGTCAAGGGCCGGGCAGGAGTCCTTTGAGCCCGCGGTAGAAGCGACGACTCTAATATTCCCGACGTGTCATTTCGTCTTGCCCGATGCGGGATCATTGTTCACAGCGCGTCATTCTTTACGAAGGTCAATCACTTTTTGTATATTCTTGGATTACCGCAAACCCTGGATTACCGCCAACTCATATTCATCATTTTCTTCTCCTTCTCCTTCTTCTTCTTCTTCTTCTTCTTCTTCTTCTCTTCTTCTCCTCCCCCTCTTCTTCCTTATCATCATCTTCTCTCCCTCTTCACCATCCTCCTGTGCCGCAAATCACCACAGCGCTCACCATCTCCGAACACCTCCCCTAGTCACAGCCTTGCATCTAGAATGTCCGTTCCACATGTACATGACACGGCATTGCTGATTCGGCATGAGCCACGACATTTGGCCGGGGATGCAACTTCCCACAAAGACATGTCTTTTGTTCTTTGTTCTTGTTTTTCTCTCCTTTGTTTCCTTTGCGCCTCCTTCCTTTTTTTCTTTGTTTTGGTTCACGACTTGGGGGATACAGCAGTTACTGTCCTTTTTTTTTTTTGCATCTTTTCACTGAGCGAGCCAAGGTGAAAACGGGGCGGCGGGAACAAGGGCAGGTTGATTACTTTTGGGTTCTTGTTTTATACCGCTTTCTTACATCTACTGTTTCTTGTTGGATTCTTTTTTGTTCTTGGTGGGTAAAACAAAAGAGGGTCGCTCTGTTTGGATGAACGACTCCTTCAGAATTAGATTTTATATACTGATGATTACGGGCGGTGCTCTATCGGGTTAGGGGCATGTATATCGACTGCCCCCGTCTTGGCCGTGTGTACGGGCATCATGTGAATTGCACTCGTGTCTGCAAAGCTGAGTGATGCGTGATTGGCAAAAGAAGGTGTAGATGGATTGTCTTTCGGGATCGCGCGTCTGTTTCTGCCAGGCGGCTCGCTGGCCAGACGGCGTTGCCAAAAAGCCAGACACCATCAGCCCTCGACTCTTCTTCTTTCCCTCGGCGGCCCGGGGGCGATTTCTCCTTCATGACGCTCCTCCATCTCCAAGTTACATCTACGCCGGCCTTGGACCGGTTCCCCAATTATTCCGTAATTCCGAGCTATATTCACTTGGAAAATGATGTGATTCGCATTCCGGTGACCTCATTATTCTTTCGTCTTAGCACTCGTCCATGATGATTCTCTCGCCATCCACGACCTTTCATCCTCAGAACGTGCTGGACATGCAGATTGAACGGGAAGGAAAGACGGGATGATTGAACGGATGTAGATGGGATGACAAGGGGAGAAGTCTTTTGACGCCGTTGACATCCCCATCGTTGCTGTTGCACCCCTTTACACGTGGCGACCGCCAATCTACTCGAGCACAAGTTCCTCCCGTTGCGCCACCGCCCACGTTTTCCCGCCTACTGCAGTCTCCCGTACCTATCAAGAAGTCGTCCAATGCCTTTTCGCATCATCCGTCACCTCTCCCGACCACGTTTTCTGCTCCCGTTTCTGCCTTCTTTACCACGAACCCCATTTCAGCACTTCCGAAACACCATTCCTTCCATCCGCGTCGGACCTGTTCCGCGGTGTTGCCAAACCACACCACGTCGCCAAGTGCCCCTTCCCCCCGCCACACCATGAAACAATTTCTTCCCCTTTTCCATTTCTCGCGGTGGCTGCCGCAGACCGTTCCGCACAAACGGCACAGGCCTTGCTGCCAGCCACTTCGGACCGTAACAAGATCCTTGCAGCTCTGCCCCAACGTATCAGCACCATACGGGCAGGCAAACCGTTAGAGTTGCGTTAGGCACAGCAAAGCCGCTTCTGTTTACATACTAATAGACGTAAAAGCAGATGAAAATCGCCCAAATCGATTTAATTTATCCAGCTATATAATTTCTTTCGTTACCGATAGGCGCGTTGCTTTGTATACGAAAGCCTTACACCAGCTGAATTTATTATTAGCGAGGTAATGAAAATCGCCAAAAAAAAAAAACTAAAAAAAAAAAAACTACTGCCTTACAATAATGCTAACGAAAAGAGGGTACAAGACCTAATTCAAAAATCAAGGCTAGGGCATTATTCGCGTTGCTTTATTATGATTCGTATTTTGCTACATTTCCACACGTCGACCCGACAAGATTCGCCATCCCTTCCGTGGGCTACAACCTATCGGCATCCCACTGCACATCCAGGCACACTACAGCTCTATGCCGGCCGAATGTATCGGCATCGGCATACTAGACGCAGGGAGAGCGTCAGATGTTTTTTTTTTTCCCTCTTTTTAATGGCTTCTTCGCAAGCTGTTTCCCCCCCTTTTCGTCAACTTCTTCGCTGGCCCTTTTTCAGGAGCGGCAGTGTGCACAGTCTTTAGTGCTTATACATTCACACCAGAAAACTCACCGATACATTCCTGTACTTAAGTGTTTTTTTCAAAGATATCATCATTGTGCAAGGCAGATCTTGATAACATTTTCGCTATTTATTAATTTTTTTTTTTTTTGTAATGAATAGTTGGATTCTCCGCTAGCTGTGTTTTTCTCTTCTCATCAGCTTTTCTTTACAAGCCGTGTTTTTTTCGTCAGCTTCTTCGTAAACCAGCTTCTTGGTGTCCTCGGTATCAAAAATATCAACATTGTTCGTCAACATATCACCATGACCCTACTTGTGTGAAAACGCATAATATTGATGGACTAGTGCCCTATATACTGTATTGGCGCCTCCCGGCCCGGTCGTCTGTAATTCGACCCCTACAGCATGAAATGTCCAAATCATACTGCTTCTTCTTCCCCTAGTATTAGCTAGCTTGCAGCTGTGAAGCTGGCGAAACGTGTCCGGCTATATCTACGCCGACCCCTCTATGCAGCCTCTCCTCAACGCCATGTCTAGTCAAGTGACGACGGAATGAACCGACATAGAAGAAAAAGGAAAAAGAAAGAGAAAGAGAAAGAGAAAAAAGAAAAAAAAAATCAGGTTCATCCCCGCTCAAGGGCCGTCCAAGAGCAATTAGGAAACAAGAACCCGGATGCAGAGTACTAAGAGCAAAACTTGACGACAAAGAAGCAAACGCGAGCATAAGCCAAGAATGAACAAAGAATAGCCACACAGCAAGGGGCAAAAAGTCAGCATGCAGACGCCAAGAAGTCAACCCCGCTGATCTCAATCGCCTTGTCTATAATCAAACTCCGATTTGTGGTGCCCCAACCTGGGATGCATTAAACAGTGGTGAATGTGTGGTGACAGAGGACAAAAGAAAAAGACAGATATATGTATGAAAAAAAAAAAAAGGTAGTCGCAAGTCCAGCCAGATCAATAGATGACGGTACAAGTGTTTTCTCCTGGAAGGTCTAACCAGGTTTCGCGGGGTGTAAGAGTTTTGCGGCATGCCCGTATTAAGTAGTTACGTAAGTAGAGCTTTACAGTAGTAGTAGGAGGCTCAAATATAGAGCAAGAAGGAAAGAAAAGATGAGTCGCAACTTATGAAATGGTGCTACCGGGCGACAGGAGGGGAACCGGTTACCCTCAGATGGATGAAGTAGGTTCGACAGCCATCTCGTCGGTGTCACCGAGGTACGCCAGCTGGGCCCATACACGCCAATGAAGAACACCGAGATGGGCCAAGCGAGTCGCCATGTCTTCGAGGCCTCCCTCGTCTTGTCCATCGCGGACAAGGCCTGAGCCGAGGTGTCGGACGCCATGGGTTGTGCCGCTGCCGCCGCCGCTGCCGCCGCTAGACACACGACCACCGGTGGCAACCGAGAAGAGTGAAAGGCCGGAGAGAGACTTGTATTCGCGAACACGAATGGATAGCTCAGCCATGAGTTTGCTGTGAAAGGCCTGCTCAACCTCGCGGTAAATCTGTGAATCAACTCGACAGATATTGTCCATGAGCTTCTCTTCAAAAGTCGGCAGCAGCTCAGACGGCGCGTCGGTGAAGCGGAAGATTTGGAGCGCCATGGATGGCGCCATGACATGCCAGCGGCTCGAATGCCGCGACGAGGGCGTGGCTGACTGAAGCAATGCAACCAGTGAGTCGTACACATTCTTGGCCTTTGTCCTCGAGTCGCTGCTCTCGGGAGCCACGTAAGAAGGCATTGTGAGTGACGATCGTGGAGACGAGGCTGCCGAGGAGCCTGAGGCACTGAGAACAAGACTGGACGGCCTTGAGCTTGACAGAGGCGTATTGAAGTTGAACTCGGAGCTGCTTCTGGCCGACGAATGGAATGTCTCATCGTTGGGATGGTGACCATTGTGACCGAGGATCTTGGTACTGTAACGACCAATGCGCTCGAGGTCTTCGTACATGCGCATGCAAATGTCCAAGTTGATGGCATCCACTACATCGGATCGAAGCTTCATGATGCGCTCCTCGTCGAACAGAAATGTGCTGGGGACACGCTTGTCTGCAGCCGAAGGCAGGACCAAGCGAGACAGAGCCTCGAAGAATGAGCTCATGTCGCCAAAGTTGTGCGCCGCGGTGCTGCTGCCGCTGCCGCTGCCGGCGCCAGCGCCGGCCCCACCCCCGAGCGACGCCGGGAATTGCCTCTCGGCATCTCTGTACCATTCTCGCGCCCCACTAATGTCCACCTTGCGAGCTTGAATCTTCTTGACAAAAAACTTTTGCTCAAAGTGCGTCGTGTCTTCAATGAGCACGGGGCGTAGGCATCGAATCTGGTGATTGGCAACGTCGAGCTTCATGGCTTCCAAGACGCTGAGCAGGCTGCGCATCCCCGTCACCAGCAGATCCAGATCCGAGTCGCGATTTCCCTTGCTGAGCTGGGTGTACATGGTGTCAACCCACTCGTCTCGCATGGGGGCACAGTGGGACTTGAGAACATGGGAGAGCCACAACGCCAGCTTCTCGAGGTCGGCGATGCCCTTGTGGAATTGCTGCATGAGCAGCTCGACGTTGAGACCCTCGTCCAGGAATTGACGGTCACGTTGGGGCACCAGGGTTTGGATGATATCCTTGACGGCTTTGAGGAGTGACGGCAGTGTCCAGTCGCTACCCTGGCCATGCTTGGCATAGAAGCTGGGTGGATCCGTGAGAAACATGGTCAGCTCCTCCTTCATGGTTGCCCAGAACTGATTGGCCCTCTCCTGCTTCTTGCGACCCTTTTCTCCATCTAGATTGGGCCTAAAGTGTAATTCGGGGTCGAAGTTGATGTCGTGTCGCAGTTTCGGGTTGTGGATGATCTTGGACACGTCGAGTTCGCTCAGCGTAGATCTTGTGACGGGCGGGTCGACGGGCCACGCCTGACGATGAGAAGCATTCCACCGCGAGTGCCGGGTGGCCGCTGCCGCCTCAGTGGTGGCTGTTGATGAAGTTGAGGTGTTGGAGGGGTTCCTTGACAGAGATGTGGATCCTGGGGCTGAGGGTGAAGACCGTAGAGCCGCTTCACACCGCCTCGGTGATTCTTGTGAGGATGACTGTATCGTGGTCGAGTTTTGTGGCTTGTCTTGAGGTGCAGTTTGCATCTGGACATCGGTGTCTTGCATGGAATCGCTATCGTTTTTGGCACAAGGGGTTGAGGTAGATAGGCTTCTGCGTGACCTCTCAACAGGGCCGCCGGTGCCTTGTTCGGGTAGCATTTTGGACTAGCGTTTCCTTTTGACGTTTTCTTATTGGATGGAGTGGAGGGGTATCTGAGGTTGTCGAGAAGGAGACCGGAGCGTTGTTGTTAATTTTTTTTTCCCTCTGGGTGAAGGCTGCTGTATTTAAACGGGAAAAGGGGTCGATTCGATGAATCAGCGTCAGATCACTACACAAAAGATTATCCAAGCCATTAGTATGAAGATGCAAAGAAAAGGGCAAGAAAAGAGAGTAAGCAGGGCGAGATAAAAGGGAACAGCAATTGGATAGGCAAACAAGGCAAGGTGCAACAGAGCGCAAAGCGTCACGAAGCACGGACAGTTGCAGACTCATGTCGCCTATTCGAGGGCGAGGTGCAGGAATCGTGTAGCTGAATCGTCCAGTGCAGGCCCGGGCAACACCCAAGTTGAACAGGACATAGGCATCCACAAACGTACATGCCACGCACACGCCATGCATACACAAAAAAAAACACACAAAAACAAGACAAAGACCACAATGGTAGAATCCCATTTCAACTTCCCACCGTAGCGTGCTTCAAAACAACAACAAAACTTCAACAACGGGGGGTTTTTGAACAAGAAGATCGGAGCATTTGTTGGTGGTGGTGCTTACATCCAGAAATGAGGTGGGCAGCCTGCCGTTCGTTGCCTTGTCCTGGTCAAGACAGATACACGGAGCCGAATTCGTCTGGCGATTTCGTCCTGGGTCCGTTCTTTTGTTTTCTCTCTCTCTCTCTCTCACTCTCTCTCCCTCTCTTTTTTTTTTATATGTTCTTTTTATTCCTGCCAAAAGATGCGAATGCCTAGGCGTAGAAAGGAGGAACTTGAAAAACTCGTTCTCGATGGTCTTGGTCCAACACTCGATTCCGTGCTGTGCGTTTCTCCAAATCTAACTTGTTTGGCGAACAAAAAAGTCGTCGTCTCTATACCTGATAGTTGGCGGGCAGGGAGGCTGAAGGGCAGTGGTGTGTTGTTGTAAACGGATCGATGCGGATAGGCAGAGAAGGAAGTCCAGGGCAGGGCAGAATCAACACAGGGTATTGTTTGCGTGCAAAGAAAAGAAGAGTAAACAACAGAGTAAATAGGAAAACGAATGAGGAAAGAGCAAGAGGTGTTTCTTGCAGGGGAGAGGAGACAATAAGGAACATAAGAAGAAGGAGAGGAAAGTGCGAGGAAGAAAAGGACGAAACCAGCGGATGGGAGAAAGAATAAGGAAACCACCGACCCCAAACGGAAGGAGAAGGAGGGAGGACAGGACGTGACATGGTTGGTACAAGCACCAGGGGACTTGGACTTGGAGACTCAGGGAACCGGGCGACCAGGGGTGTTGCAGTGATGCAGTGACGGACCGGGCGGACAGGCCAGGCCAGAGTGACTGTGCTGCCTGTGCTGCCGGTGCTGCCTGTGCTGCCTGCGCTGCGACTGCGACTGCGACTGCGACTGCGACTGCGACGCGGGCGATCCGCAGAGTCGGATTGCACCAGACTGGACAGACAGGACACACGACACACCCCCCGACCACGACAAACAGGGCAATTTCACCTTGGCAAAGTACCTCCCGGTACCCCAGGCCAACACATGGCGGCGGAAGGAGGGGAGGATGGGAGGGTGGGAATGGATGGGTTCGGTCTGGTATGACTAGCGGACTAGCGCAGCGAAGCGCAAGGGCAGGCCGCCACCGACCCGGGCGCCGACAGCCACCACAGCCATGGCAGTCGCAGACGCCGTCTGGCGGCGGTACGCCCAGAGCCCCGAAGCCCAGCAGGCTGGAACCAGAGTGGGAAGGAGCCAGGGAGGAGTACAGATGAACAAGGGCAATTTTAGCAAGGGAAGAGGTAGGGAAGATAGGAAGGGTTAAAAAAAAAAAAAAAGAACAAAGACAAAGACAGAAGAAGAAGAAGAAGAAGAAGGAAAAAAAAAAACAATGGCAAGGTACTGCATCTCTCCGCATACCAGCTCCAGTCAGTCAACCCATGTGCAGCCAGCCCAACGTCGACGGTGACGGTGATTGTCAAATTCATCATGGCTGGGCTCTCACGTCGCCTCGCTTCATGCTGCTGTTGCCGTTGCCGTTGCCGTTGCCGGTGCCGGTGCTGGCGGTGCCGGGTCCCAACACCTTGGCGTGTCTGGCGCACTGACATGGCACTGGGACGACAGAGACGACAAGGGCTGGGCTGAGCTGAGCATTGAAGGGCTGGAGGACGGTGTTTGCAGACTGGGCGGATTCAGACCCGGCGCGCCGTGGACAGGCAGGTCTGGCGGCAGGTCTGGCGCGCACACCGCAGCACCGCAGTCCACGTCTGATACGAGTAATGTCCGGGTCTGGGAGCCGGGTCTGGGACATGGAGCCTGCATGTGGGAGCCAAAGTCTAAAGTTGGCACTGGGACCAGACTGGGTCTGCGCACAGGCAGGACAGGCAGGACAGGCAGGACAGGCAGGACAGGCAGGAGAGGCAGGAGAGGCAGGAGAGAGGCACGGGCAGACAGACAGAGGAATACAGGCAAGTAGATACAAGGCAGGCACTCGCAGGCAGGCACGTTCGCTTATTGCAGACGGGTCCTTCCTCCTTCCACCTGAGCATCAAATACACCAGACTTCATTTGATGTTTGATGTCTGGTTTGTTGTTGATCCATGGACGGATTGTTACTAGTAGCCAACAGACCAGGCCTGGCTGGACACATTGACGCGCAAGCCCCAACATGCAGCCGCCGGTTGGTGCATGCTACAGGCGACCTGGCCACTAACAGAAAAAAAAAATTATCACACACACACACACACACACACGCATGTGCACCAACCCATCAGTAACATCAGCGGCGGATCTGGCGACGGATACATGTAACGGCACGACCGCGCGCGAGTCTGACGCCCGCCCCCATCTCACCTCCAAAGCCTCCGAAGCCTCCAAAGCCTCCAAAGCCTTTCAACTTCTTTCCAGACAAAATTATTGCATTCGTATTCTCACCTCGCGGGACCACTACACTACACCACATCCGCGCCCAAGCCACGGGGATGCGATGCGGTGCGGTGCATTGCCATGACATGACATGTCATGCTATGCACCGGTCTGGTCCATGGACCGTGATAGCAGACAGACGCCAGACGCCAGACTGACCAGCAACGCTCACACTGACGATCCTACAACCCAAAACCATTCTCATACACCGCAGCGTCCGCCGTCCGCGGCGCCCCGGCAGCCAGCAGCAGCAGCAGCAGCAGCAGCAGCACCTTGGCCACCAGGGGGGCGCTCAATCCTGAATCGTCTAGCTCGTTGCAAGAGCCAGCCCATTCAGTCCATTCAGTCCGATCAATATCGCATAAATCCTACCAATACGCACGGCGCACATCCCTTGAGTTGGTGAGCAGCCCCCTTGCCCCCGCGCTCGGCCTGGCCACCCAGCCGGTAGTGACATGGAACTCCGTCTTTGGCTGCTCAGCAGGTGTTGGTCGTCTTATTTGCCTTTGTACCGTCGCGCCCTGCGGCTACGGCCACGGCCACGGCCACGGCCACGGCCACGGCCACGGCTGTGCCGTTTACTGCACCGGTCTGGTACCAGGTCCAATACGTCCAGTACCGTTACTTCCCAGAGGTAAGGATCCGGCGCCCCATCTTGTCCATCACCCCGTTAAATGCGTTCCCCTCGCATGGGTCTCGATTGGGTCTGGTCCCTTTTCCGATGCGGTGGGGCCAGGGGCGTGTGCATGTCTGGTGTGTCTGGTGTGTCTGGTGCGTGCATGTGTGTGTGGGTATCCAAGGCGAGTGTGGGGCCCGGGCCCTTTGACCTGAACCGAACGCGAATGTATTGACGTGCCTGAATTCATCAGCTCGCCATGGTAGCCGTGCAACAAGATATGCAGCGTCTGGTGCAATTGTCAGCTGCAGTGTATAAAAAAAGAAATGTGAAAAAAAAAGAAAAAAAAACAAAATAGCGGAGAGCGAAAAAAAAAAAAAAAAAAAAAAGAACGCCTTGTTCTTCATCCTTTTTTATCGTGGCACTTGCTCTTGCTGCGCAATAGGTCCTGTGCAAGCTCTCATAAAACAAGCACTCTGCCGATAAAGGTCGAGAGGCTGAATCAAAATCATCCATCACGCATACCTACATTGATTGTATGGACTGTCCCACCACCACAGCAATGTTTTGGCAATTCACACACGCCCCCCTGGCTTCCCTTCAATGGAGTCGCCGCAATCTTACCGTACAGAATAGCCGCTGAAATTTGGTGTTCAATTCAATCCCGGGGCCATCCATCCTTTCCTTTCCCCCTTCTCGAGTTCCAGGCAGGGAAGTCAGTCCCAGGCCCCAGATCCCAGCCCCTGGACCCCGGATGGCCGGTATCACGTCTAGAGAACCAAAGACCCACGATTCGACCCAGCGAATTGAGGCGGACAGAAAAAAGGTACCCCCTCCCAAGAAAGCGTTATTCGGTTTGACCTTCTTTTTACGGGTCGCCCTGACGAATCATCAAGCCAGGAAGAAAAAGCTCCGACACAGGGTTAGTTCCGGCTCAATGGTTCTGACTTCTGGAAGCCATGATGCCATTGCTGGAGAGCATTGCGCGCATTGAGGACCAGTGACTTTGAGCATGACCGAGCCGAGCTCGTCCCTTGACTTGTAACGACTAGCGGATGTGGTAGCGGCGGTGTCGGCGAATGCTGTTGTTATAGGTGGCTAATAAAAGCTCAGAAGCACCAAATTCCTGCTGCGCACTTCCTGGAGGGAGGTACTTACTAGGTACCCAAGCAGGAGAGCAGGTGTGTGCAATCCTGTCGCATCACTACTAGTCCAGCCTCGACCAGATTCAAACACTGGAGAATGCGTGCAAATGTCGCATCATGCTCGTCTGCGGTCGGCTCCACCAGACTGCTGCTGTTGTTGGTGGCGGCCGCTCCGCGTCCTTGACCATCCGAGCAGAATGAGCGACGGCCACCATTCTGACACGCAGCAACACTGCATCAGCCAACTTGCTCCATTCACAAACATGAAATGGTCAGCATTGTGTGTGTGTGAATGTACACAATTGTCAACATCGTGGTGTCAGCCTCTGGCATTTACATTCACTATGGACTGGAAATATGTAATATGTATTACCTGTGGCCATTACTTGCCCTTGCATGTCTCTGCTGCAAGTCAGGGGTCAGCCAGGTGAGTGACTTGTGCGCAGATGTAGTCGATGAAGGGCGCTCGCTCGCCTCGTTCGCTGCATTGTCACGGTCAGCCTGATGGCTCAACTCTTGTGTGTGACTGGACCGCGTGATTGGTCTGATGGATTCCAACCTGATCCGAATTGTGCTATAAGGGGCAACAATTTGTTTTTCTTCTTTCCCTTTGTTAGTGAAAAGAAGATCGGCCACAAACGCAGGGCAAAAGAAATTCCAACCTTCATGACGAAGCATTCTTGAATCTGTTGACTAGATCCACGTACGCTCATAGCCCGCAGCCTGGAAGATTGTGGCAGGAAGCTAGATTCGACACCTATGCACGCCATCCTACGCCCTCGCAGTCGAGTGCTGAGAAAAGCAACCTTCTGCCGAGTCACGAGTCAATGTTGTATGACCCGGTGACTCGTAATCTTGAACGCCGCGACATCTTATACGTTGCATTGCGAACAAGGTGCCCTTTCCATTGAACTTTGCAGTGGCTCGCGGCTGGCCCGGCACGGCGAATGCATGCTCGCTCCAGTTAGAAATACTGCATAGTCATTCTTGTCGGTGTGTGAGAATTATTGTGCACACCGTGTTTGCCCGCTGAACATCTCAGTTGCCTGCTCACACATCTACATACCTAAAGTAGGTAGGTGGTTAGGTGGTAAGTAGGTACTTCTTCGCCATCCCTCCTCCATCGTGTCGTTGTATTTGGACGAACAAAGCGAGCTTATTTACCCAGGCTGCCATCATTGTCAGCAGAAAATCACCGCAATTTACGCACAACCTTAGGGGTGTGGTGGCCGATGGCGGGTCAGCTCATGACTTAGTGCATACATGAGGTTGGTCATCACGTGGCATTTGTATCACTACCGGTGGTTGCAATATCAGCAAGCGAAAGCAGTTTATGGTTTTGTTGTGTTGTGTTGTGTTTTGTTTTGTTTTGTTTTGTTTTGTTTTGTTTTGTTTTGTTTTGTTTTGCTCACAGGATAAATGTAAAAGGTGGTCACAACGTGGTTGGTAGCCAAGCATTTGAAAACGGGAAGGAGCCTCGTTCTGGCAGCGTGTCTGGTCGTTCCTGAAAGCTTCAATGTTTTGTCTGTGTGCAGCTGCCAGCCAGCTGGCAACCGACTGCCTGACTCGATGCGGCTCGCCATCGCAGCCGGCAGGCGCAACACGGGCTAAACCTTGATTCCATCAAACCGTCCAGATTCCAACCGTCAAACTACCTCCAGCCATGAATTTTCCATCGAGCCAACGAGCCATCGAGCCCATCCAGTCAACAAAGGCCCGGAAGTGGAAGGACTATTGCTGCTCGCTTTCCTGCGTCAGATCCAACGCCAGAGGCCAAGGTCAACTTTGATCTCACGATCCTGTGATCAATTCTTTCCGTCTAGGCGGGCCAGGTGACTCCTTTCAAATGGCCGTGTGGTGCATCAACAGCCAGGGGCCGCGCTGATCCATCCATCCATCCTCTAGCCAACCAGCCTCGTTCAGTTATTATACTAGGACCAAGCAGCAAGTGCATGGCGACATCCGGCATTGTTGGCCGTGCGGCACATGTTGTATCTACAGCCACTCTTCAGCCGTTTGGGACACATCACCCACATCAGCAATGTGCGGCAATGGCTAGATGCTCTCAATAGACGCCGCCCAAACTGGGCATTGCTTCGAAGCCGGATGCGCAACACACAGCACCAGCTTTTTGGTGTTGGGCTTTTTTGGGGGGGGAGGAAACTCGACAGCATGATTGTGCCTTTGCATCCACGTTCACTAGCCTGGACTAGATCTGCCATCACGCAGCCGTGTGCAGTGCATGCTGGACAATCCCGGGACCTCTGTGGGACCGCCCGAAATGTTACCATACTAGGGCTTGCCACATTGCTGGGACTGGGCAGCCCGCGGAGCAGGGCCGAGATTCGACAATGCTCACATCGGACGGATATGTGTCTTGTCCAGTGTCCACCAGGCAAGTCTCGTTGCAGCGTCACGTAACCTAGCTGCCGTCATTTGAGAGCAGATCAAGGTAATGGAATGCATATTGGCATCTCTTTGTTTCTTGTTGTTGTTATTGATTTTCGCTTTTGTGTGTGTGTGTGTGTGTGTTGTTTTTTTTTCTGTTGTTATTGTCCATTTCATCTCATGGCTCTTTGCAGCCAACAAGTGTTCAGGAATATGGTGCAACAAGCACTACATGACGAGTGGCGTTCCACCTTGAGTCTTGAGAGGGGATAAATCAGAACTCCTGAGTTCTGAGCCAATGGCGTGTAACCAACACCAAGTATCAAGTGCAGCTCTATGACGGACAGTGAACATTTACTGTAATCAGCACTAGGCTTACAGCATCTTGACGATGACATAAGAATCTTCATATGGCAGAAGAAGACAATACTTTATTTAGCTCTCTTGCATCACCGTCACCAGCGAGTACTTAGTGCCTCCTGGTACGGGTCGCCCTTTACGATTATTACAACTTGCCCAGCGAAGTCCAGGTAGAAAAGATCCGTGCTTGTGTTGGCGCTGCACAGTTCTTTATTGAGCCGGACTGGGAAACTGAGAGCAACGGCTACATTCATTGCGTCCACGGAAATGCTCTCGCCTCTTGTTCAAGACACTATTTCCAGGAGGCTAAACCAGTTGAGGTACACATCAGCGCCGGGTACTGAAAGGGGTTCGAAACACCAAGAAAGCGATTGGTGATGCACCTTTTTTTTAGATTCATCATGTACACAGAACTCCCTTTCTAGCTGTATCTTGCCGTTTCGAGGCTCTGCCATGCCGCACAACTAGTCGAAATGTAGGGTATGGTTTGCCATGGACCTCCCGATCTCATGGCTTATTGCATTTTTAGGATTTTGTCAAACCAAGGTGTGCGACAATGGAAACGAGATCGGCAGGGAGCCCGCCGGATTTGATTCCAAGGTCACTTAACGAGACCACGGTGGGTAATACAAGGTCAGTTCTCATTGTTTGAACATATTGTTAATTTTAAAAGTGTACATACATATGTACGCATTGAGCATCAGGTCTCGCTTTTCCTCTATCAGGAAACTTGTGACAGTTCATCGGCCATTGTTGTCGAAGCAAATTGATTGGTCTTTGTCGGCCAGCTCAGGCTGGGGACGCTTTGTTGGTCGAGTCAATTTTGACCACTTCAGGCACGCTAGCAAACACGATGTTGGAAGAAGAGAACCACTCGTACCAAAATACATACATTTAATGTATGTATGCATGCATGTACACGTGTACGTGTTGTACAATGCGAAGGGATGGGATGGCTCGGCGCATATGTGCAAATAGGTAAACGCCATCGCTCGTCAACCAGCCACGGATAGCCTGATGTGGTGGCATCGTGGTTTAGATGGCAGGACCTTTCAGCTACACAAGCACACGACGGAAGATCATCAGGCGTTCATTATTAAGCGATCCGCAGCGGAGGGTTCGCCCTTTCTCATGGGGAAAGAAAGTCACAAGAGGAGTACTCTGAGGAAATTGTACGCCAATTGAATCTTCCATGGTGATATCGTCTCAAGCTGACAGGTGCTCGCCTATTATCTTCCGGAAGGATTCCAAAATTACTGAAACACAAGGGCCATTTGTCGCACCTGTTGAGGTTTGTTATTCACAGGGGGTGCTTTCACGGAGTGGGATCCGTCATACTATTCTGACAAGAGAGAAAAGAACGCTGGAACCGCTAATTACTGTCGTCTCAGACAGTCAAGTTTGTCATGTGAAGCCTCTAGCACGTCCGCCGCGAGTAGCCAACCCAGCAGACTGCTAGGATTGTCTCCTTGCAGATTGGATTGCGGAGGATGCATGGCAGTATGGACTGTCTGGCACAACACAGGAATGGACTAATACTACCAGACTCCTCCAATAATCAATATGCACAGGCAACAAAAACACCCAACTTCGATTCGATCAAATGGATCAAATGCAAGGCAAACTCTTTTTCCAGCCTAAATACCCGATGAGGACTGCAATCAGGTCCTCTTATGCAAAGAAGCCATGAGGCTCCTTTGACCATTGCGAATATCAGGTACCACTGGCCACGCTTGGTTTTTTTTTTTTTTTAAAAAAAAAAAACTATGCTCAGGGACCTTGCGCGCTAGGTGGAAGTTCTCACGTGGCGAATAAGATCTTCTTCCCGCGACTAGCAGCAAGTGGATTCCAAGTTCAAACTGCCAGTACCAACCAGACTGTTGCGGGTTGTGGTTCAGTTCAGTTTCCGGATGCGTCGACCTGATGTAGAAAAGGGGCAGGGGAGGAGATGATAGCAACATGCAGAAGTCAAAGTAACATATTGAAAGGCAGGGGGAACCCCGAGCAACGTCGACAGACCGGTCTGTCTGAGCGATTAAACTGATACCCTCTGAGACAGCGCCGGCATGAAGAAAATTTGATGCATGCCCGGTCACAGTTCACCAAATGGCAAGCACCGTCACACTCCCGGGCGGGCGATGGGTTGTGCCTCGCAGCAATTATCCTAGTGAGGAAGCTCCAAAGTAACAAGTGTCATGACGTGACGGGGGCCGTCAGCTTTTCAAGGTTCAATCAAAGGGCTGTCATGCCATTTCTCCGCCCCTACATCCCACATGAGGGGTTAGACGGCAATGAGGCTCCTCCGGCCCCCCAACCAGCAGTATTCGAAAATAATAAATTCTAGAAGCTGGACCCCACCACCCCGGTCTCTGGAGTTGGTTTTCTGCATCTCTGCGCGTCGCACGCCCCAAAAAAAAAGAAGAAGAAAAGAAGAAAAGGCTTCCAGGGGGATGAATGGGTGATGACGCACAACCCGCGACAAACAGCGGCATCAAAGTCATGTATGTAGTGTCTTGATGTTCTCATAGCAGTCGACCAACAGAGATGAGAAACGACCGGTGAGCAGTATTCGGTAAACAGACATTGGGTTGAGTCGCATCGATCGTGGTAATGTGATGGGAGTGACCTCAGGCTCAGGGGTCGAAATATGAACTTTTACCGCTCAACGGCGCAGCGGCATAATCAGAGCACAGCAATAGGCCAGGGTGAGAATTGAGAATCAAAGAAGAAGAAAACACTTGAGCCACCCATTTGGGTTTTGGCTTTTTGGCGAACGGAGCAGCGGCCCATGCCATGTCTAGACGGGTCGTGAACGGAGGCTACGGATGTGATAACGGGAACGGGAACGAGAACGGAAATGGAGACGGAGACTCTCATCGCATTCGGCTCTTGTCCCGTTGCATTCAGGCACAGGTAAGTCACAGTCATCTTGGTAGATGCCCGAATTCCATGCCAAGCCTTCCACGGGCGCAAGCCTCTCCAAAGCAAGGTGAAGAAGGAAAAAAGGGGCAAGCTATCGCAAGAGACGGAAGCAGATTCCGACCATGACGAAGACATTGGCCAGGGACTTGAACAAATTTTTCCCGACTTCACTCTGCTGACCTCGTACGACGGCATACATCAGATACCCCAGCACAGGTAAAAGGTAAAAGGTAAAAGGCCGAGTCATGGCGGTATAAGAAATGTGTTTAAGACCAGCCAACGACATGAATCGTTCTCCCACATTGCCTGTATCCATCCCATCCAAAAGTCAAACCGCATTTCGCCAAAAAAAAAACTCCCAACCCCGAATAGTAAAGAAAAGAGAGAAAAGAAGAAAAAAGATAAGAAAAACAAGAAAAACAAATTGCCAGGTATTGAGGGCACCACTAATTGTGTTTGGGACGAAGCACATATATCGCAATACCAAAAAAAAAAACATTTTCATATCTAGTTGAGCAGAATGGAGACCTATTAATTCCTTTGATTAGCAGACAAATCAATAGCACCTTGCGCGAGCCATTGCCACGTACAGCCATCAGGACACAGCAAATGCTTATATACGGACTCAGCCGTTCTCCTATTCTCGCACACTTCCAGAAAATCCCCATGACACTATTGTAGAAACGTTAGTACAGGGTGCCTTTTTTTGCCTTTTTTTTTGCCTCTTTTTCTTTTCTTTTCTTTTCTTTTCTTTTCTTTTCTTTTCTTTTCTTTTCTTTTCTTTTCTTTTCTTTTCTTTTTCTTTTTTTTTCTTTTTTCTTTTTCTTTTTCTTTTTTTTTTCGTCGCTTGGAGAGAGCAAAGTCAGGTCAGGGACACGCATCGCATCGTCGTGTTGCGTTGAGTCGCATTTAGGCCGTACCCGTTCTTATTTCGGTCCATGATGCCCGGCGTGAAGTGGTGGACGTATGCGCTCGTGCATATCAGGAGTAGCAGGACGAGGAGGAGGGATCGGAAGTTGAAGAGGGCGGACTGGCGTCGCAGGCGCTGGTTAGTGATGCATTTCACGTATGGAAGTGGGCATGGCTCGGGGGATCGACGAGGTACCATTGTTGCTTTCGAGATTTTCGGGGTTTTGGGTCCGGCCTGTCTGTGCACGGAGAAGAAACAGACGAGTGCAGACCGCGGAAAGGGGAGGGAGGAAAAGGCCACAAATGAGAAATTGTCGCGATGCCGGAGCTTTTGGATGATGGATGGTGTTGACTGTTTGCCGTTGGAGTCTGGAGTCTGGAGTCTATTTGCGGTCCATTTGCGGGTACCACGTAAGTAGCTTCTGGAGCTTGCATGTGCGTCAAGTTGGTCATTTGTCGAGGGTCGAAGGGTCGAGGTGGAGCAAAGATTTGCCGGACCGCGCAAAGCAGAACATGGAAGCAGTGACAACGTCAAGTCATCGCATTTTCAGCATCGCCATCGCCGCCGCCGCCGCCTTCACTTCACCACGCTCACTTCCTTTTTTTTTTCTTTTTTTCTTTAAAAAAAGAAAAAAAAAGGGAATCAAATATCGAAACAAGGACAAAAAACGACTCATCGCCCGTCTGCCTCTCGCTTCCGGTCTCGCGCATCCAGACTGAAACGCCCTCAGAACGGCCCGAACAAAGCCACCACCGCAGCACCATAACAATAAACATCATCATTCTCAAGGATGGAGCCCCGAGCAAGAGCCGGCAAAAATGTCGGCAAAATGAACTTTTCCCACAACGAGCGTACGTCTGCTTTTCCGACCTTGACCCAAAGTACCTATTGCCCCCTGGTTCTGTTCTCAGACTTACCCCCCTTTGGGATGAATACTCACTTTTTTTTTTTTTTTTTTTACAACAAAACAGTAGCTCAATTGCTCTATGCCCACGGCGACGTGAAAAACCCTCTCCCGGAAACCATCCGCGTGCTCGACGAGATCCTCACCGACTTCATGCAATCCATCGCCTTTGAAGCCACCCGCGCCGCGCACTACTCTGGTCGTCAAAAGATCAAGTACGAGGACTTTGAGTTTGCGTTTCGGCGGAACCCGGCGTTTTTGGGGAAGGTGCAGGAGGTGTTTGAGAAGCAGAGGGAGATTAAGAAGGCGAGAGAGATTTTACGGGATGGGGAGGACGAGATTATGAAGGATGCGGCGGATGAGGAGAAGAGGAGGGAGAAGGAGGGCCCGTCTGGGGCTGGTGCTGGTGCTGGTGCTGGTGCTGGTTCTGGTCATGACGCTGGCCATGCGGCGAAGAGGGCAGAGGAGGAGCTGGGAGAGGCGGATGATGATGCGGAGGCGGAGGCGGATGCTCTGGGGAAGAAGAGGTGATGTTTTGGTGATGTGGAGTTGAGAAGGGATATTTTGATGTGGATTTGGGCTTGGAGGGTGATGAGCGTCTGGAAGTTTTTTTTTTTTTGGGTGCACGTTACGACAGAGGTTATTTCAAAGGAGGATGCCTAGACAATGGTTTGGATTTCCCGAAGGCTGCATGGGCTTGGACGTGGGAATGGGCATGGCAAATGGCGTTCAGGATGGTTGGAAGTGGAACTGGAACTTGGTTTTCAAGATGTCATCATCACCGTTTGGTGACTTGCTCAAATGGCGGTTGGCATTCACGACGGGCGTTTGGCATCTGCATCTGGCGGGAACGTGTAGCGTTGAGTTTTATGTTTTGTTTTCTTGTTTATTTCCATCTCTGCCCTTTATTAAATGTTATTTTTATTTTTATTTTTTTTATTGTTATTTTTTATTTTTTTTATCTTATTCTATTCTACTTTATTACTGATGCTTTTCACTTCAATTTCCTACTCTATTCATCACCATCAGGACCATGGGACCATAGATGCTATGCATCATCAAACACCATGTATTGCATGCTGCCGCCCCAAACACGCCAACAAGGCGGAAAAAGCACGGGACCTAGGGAATATTATTATTGTTGTTCTAGCTAAGTTCCCTCTATGTAGCTAATACTAAATAATACACGTATATTTGCTAGTTTAACCTACTTCTTACTACTAAGGTTAATTTATCTTCTAATAAACTCCTTAGGTGTTATGGACTAACCCGATTGGGTCATCGCGGATGTCAGCGCAGTCATACCGGTTGCCCGGATCCTCTTACCAGCTGCGCCAGCTGCAAGGCAAAAGGATACGCATTGATTAGGTTGGTAAGATCTAATTAATTAATATCTATATTAGTTAGTTGTTACTAGGGTAGGTGCTAGCTGTTGCAGTCCGCACGCAGCCTAAGGTTAGGTTAAAGACTAAACTATAACATAGCTTTACTTTCCCTACCCTCTTAACTAATACTACGCCTCCCTTAAGGGATTTACTTCTCCTTATTACTAGTGGGTCCTTATAAGCCTAGGTTCTAGTAGGACTTAAACCTATAACCTTAAACCTAATTAATTATTATAAACTAACCTAATTAAGTTATTATAGATATTAGTGTAGTTATACTAGCTGCCTAGATCCTCTTACTAGCTACGCTAGCTATAAGGCAAAAGGATACGTATTAATTAGGTTAGTAAGATCTAATTAATTGACATCTATATTGGTTAGTTGTCGCTAGGGTGGGTGCTAGCTGTTGCGGTCCGCACGCAGCCTAAGGTTAGGTCAAAGACCAAACCATAACATTAGGTTTAGAAAGTAGTATTAACCTTAATACTAAAATAATTATAATATACTTTATTTAATTAGTTTAAGGTTCTTTTAATTTAAATTTTTTTATTTTATTAAATTTTATATATTTAATTTTAATAGTTTTAATTATTTTAATTAAATAATATATTATTTTAAATTATTTATATATATTCTTTAACTTAAACTTTTTATTAATAGTTTTATTTTATATATTATTAATAATACTTATAATTTTACTTTAAATAGCTTTTTTTAAATTTTATTAAACTTTTTTTTTAATTTTTTTTTAATTTTTTTTTTAAATTAAATTACTTACTTTAAATACTTAAATATTTTTTTTTATTTTTTTTATTTTTTTATTAATTAACTTTATTATTTAATATTTAATTTTATAATTTATTTTTTAAATTTATTTTTTATAAATTAATTTTTTTTTATTAATTTTAAATTAATTAATTTAAATATTTTTAATTAAATAAATTTTTTAATTTTTTAAGATTTAAAAAATAATTTAAACTTTAATATAACTTTAGTTAATAAAGTTAATATTTTAATTATATATTTATTATTTAAAATTATTATAATATTTAATAATATTTAGTTTTATAAATTAAGTAATATTTTTTTTTATTATTTATTTTATTAATTAATTCTTTATTAAGTATATATTTTTTTTATAAATTAATTAAAAATAAGTAAAATACTAGCTTAAATATTATATTTCTTTTATATTTTTTTATTATTAATTTAAATTTAAAGTTTGTAAAGTATAATTTATTATTATAATAAATACCTTTTAACTATTTAAAAATAAAGCTTTAATTTAAGCTTTAAGCTTTTATTATTAAGTTTTTTATTACCTTTAAATATAACTATATTAATATAAATTATATTATATAGTTTATTATTACTAATTTTTATAATTTAAGTACTATAATATTATATAAATTATTTTTTAATAATTTAATTCTTATTTATTAATAAATTAAATAATAAT
>AFRA01000527.1:0-23900 GCA_000223055.1 Claviceps fusiformis PRL 1980
AAAGAAAAGCAAAGCAAAGCCCATCTCATCTTCCCCCTTCTCTTGGTGAGATATTTCTCGGGAGAAGCTGCGGGCTGGGAACCCTCCGTTATGTGAAGCGCCGCCCCAACTCTGTGCTGCGTACAGGTATTCCCGAACATCTTGCCACGCAAATTTGGTGTCAAGAGTTCAAAGTTTGGGGATGACCTACGTAGACGAAAGTATGTGCATATGTACTATGTACATCTCCGCCTGGCGTGGGCGCTCCGTCGCCGTGGATGGAACTTGATGCCATGACGTCAATGGCTACATTTTTTTTTGTTTATCTTATCGACACGTGCTGCCCGGTTCATGAGCGCGGACCAACAGCAACACTTGATATTGGCGGGCTTCGTGATCCACTTTTGCATGCGATGAACCAGAGGCCAGCACACCCTTCCCATTCAACAAAGTACAAGCCCAGATTTTTTTAATTTTTTTTTTTGACGTCAAAGGACAATAAAAGAGAGAGAGAGAGAGAGAGACAGAAAATGTCTACCGCATATCCCCACTCTTAGCTCCACGACATCCAAGACAGATGGCGCAGTTTGTCCCACGCACCTCCTTTGGAATCCCCTCGTCCATCCCGAAAACCTACTTCCTGGGCCACCACGCCGCCGGCGCCAACAAGATCAAGTCCATCCTGTCGAGCATCTCCCTCGTCCTCGAGTGCCGCGACTTCCGGCTCCCGCTCTCGACGCAGAATCCCGCCCTGGAAGATACCATTGCCGGCCGGGACCGGCTCATCGTGTACACCAAGACGGATCTGGGCGCCGATACGGCCCACGCGAAGCAGACGCTGCGGAGGCTCCATGGCGGCGGCTCCGGCAGCAGTGATAGAGTCCTCTTCTGGGACAAGAACAAGCCCGCCACGACGGCCTTGCTCCTCAGGCGCCTGCGCGACCTGGCCGCCCAGCAGGATTCCCTGACGGGCCTGCGCGCCCTCGTCGTGGGGATGCCCAACGTCGGCAAGAGCACCCTGCTCAATGCCCTCCGCAGGGCCGGCGCCTCCTCCTCCTCCTCCTCCTCCTCCGCCGGTCCGCGCACCAAGCTCGCCAAGGCAGCCAAGACGGGCGACCAGGCCGGCGTGACCCGCAAGGTCGGCACGGCCGTGCGCATCGTGCCCCCGCAGGACCGGCCCGGCGGTGTCGCCTCGGGCGTCTACGTCCTCGACACGCCCGGCATCTTCCAGCCCTACGTCCAGGACGGCGAGACCATGATCAAGGTCGCCCTCGCGCACGGCATCAAAAAGGGCCTCATCCCCGACGAGCTCCTCGCCGACTACCTCCTCTTTCGCATGAACCGGTGGGATCCCGCCCTCTACGCCCGCTACTGCCCGCCCACCAACGACGTCAACGATTTTCTCACCGCCGTCGCCGCCCGCGATGGCAAGCTCAAGGCCGGCGGCCTGCCCAACTGGCAGGAGGCCGCGGCGAGGGTGCTCTCGCTGTGGCGGGACGGCAAACTCGGCCGCCATGTGCTCGATGAGCTGGCCGACGCGGACATTCGTGCCCATCAAGAGCTCTTGTCGGGGCAGCCGGCTCTGAGTCTGCACCAGGCGAAAAAGGCGCAAAAGGAGGCGAGGAAGCGAGAGAAACTCGGAGAATAGACCCGGGGGGGGGGGGGTGGCGCTGATCTTTAGAAGAAACAAGCAGGACACCGGTTTCTTCTCCGGGAGACACGAGTCAAAACACTTTGTTCTTCTCGAATGGGGACTACATACACACTGTACAACATGTACCATAGGTAAAACGCAATATTCATAAAGAGATTACCCTCGTGGGTCCACATACAATGACAAGGAATTCACCAAAGAAGAAGAATATTCAAGAAAGAACAATATTTTCATTCAGCCCTTTTTGCCAACTGAGGAGACAATAAATAATGACGGAATGGCTGTACCAAACGACGTCCAAACAGGGTATATTAGCAAAGGCAGGTAAGACCAAGTTAAAACATAGACCACGAAGTGGATGAAATCAAGAAAGAAGAAGAGGAGAAGAGGAGAAGAGGAGAAGAGGAGAAGTGTAAAGAAACAAAGAAAAATCAACACGCCAACAAAAGTTTGCGCCTTCTAGCTCCTCCGTCTGCTACGCGACTGGACCGCTCATGGTAAATATTTTTTCTTCTTTCTTTTTGGGCAATTTCTGGTGCAGCGCGACTATTTTCTCTCGTCGGACCGGCCATGCCGCAGTCATCACCGTGCTTTTCCGCTGCGCCCCTTTTGCGCTGCGTTACCAATGATGCAAGAACCAATTCAACGCCGTTGTGCTGGATGTCGCCCAAAATCGTTCCCAAACCAAGAAAAAAAATCATAGAAAAGATACGAAAAAAAAAAAAGTTGCCCTATCCCCACCAAAATCAGACTCCAAAATTGGACCGATAAAAGAGGGAAAAAAAAAGGAAAGAAAGAAAGAAAAAGGAAACTGGACCGTCTTTTCAATTTCGTGAATCGTGGGCTGAAAACAACTCCCTATACCCGTCATGCGTACTGATTCTGCCATCGGACCATATCTCGTGTCAAAACATCCATCATTTCCATGCAATTCAGATCCTTGAACCGACTTGAATCGGAAGCATCCGGCACGTCGCTGTTGACAGTTTCTCCGCTCGTCGGCACAGACTCTACTTTTTCTTGGGGGCTTTCCCGGCCACTCGAGCTTTGGCTCAGGGGCGCTTCGGTGGCAAGATCGACTTGCGTTCGGGAAATAAACTCCATGATGGCGGCCACACGACGCTTCATGTCGAGCATACTCATCTTATTCGCCATATTCGCTTTCCCCTTGGACGCCTTGTGCTCGTTTACAGACGACTTGGAATGACCCGTCGTTGTTGCTTCGTCCCCCTTTTGAATGTCCCTCGACATGGAGCGAGCGGGTGAACCCTCGTCGGCCTCACGGTCTTTCGTGTACTGGTTCTTTCCCTTGGCTCTTCTGTTGCTCCGAGCTCCTCTCTTATGAGAGCTACCGCTTATAGGATGGGTCGTGGGTGGAGTATCCGGAGCTGGAGCAAGTGGTGGTGATTTTTCTTTGGTTGGCGACTCCGTAGATTTCTGTTGCGCTGTTTTGGCAGATGCCAAAACACTTTCTTCCGAAGGATCTGAGTCTAAGAAAAGAAAGAAAAAAAGATGAAAAAGTTAGAAAAGAGGTTGAGAAAGTTTTCGAGGACAACATGATGATACCTTCTGCACGGCGACGTTCCGCCCGCCCCTTGCGTTTGCTTGCGGCCTCTTGTCGTTGACGGTCCTTATCTTCCTTTTCAGACTTTTCTCGCTGATGTCTATTGCTTTTCGTTTTCTTGGATCCGTTCCGTGCTTCCGCCTCATCATCCGAAGCATCGCCGTCCATATTTTCCGCCTTTTCGATTGGTGGGGAAGCAGACTGAGACCTTGTACGTTGACGCTTGACACTCAAGTTGTTATTCCTGTAGAGAATGTTAGCATTGCTCCCGGGCCGATATAAGTTACAGCTACAAACGAGTAAACGCACTCTTCGCTGTCACTTCTCCCTCGCTTGGCTCGCCGTGTTAGCAGGTCGAGTACATCCTGGCCGCCCTCTTCTTTGCTAGCTTCAATAGCCCGTCGTAACTGTTCGTCGTCGTAGGCGGCGTCGCGGCTATTCATTGTCGACCGTCGTTTCGATGAATGAGTCCCCGTGCTTGGACGAGAGCTTTTCAATCCACTTTTGTCGTCTTTCGTGATTGAAGTGGCTCTGGAAGTAGTCCGGGATTGCCTATTCAAAGGAAGGTATTTCGAATATTTTTGTCTGCGACGCACGTTTGTATTAGTATGAATTTGTGAAGCCGAGTATCCGCCAGATGATGGACCTTTGATCACAACTTCGCCGACAAAAGTGATGGAACTTGGACGTCTGGTATCCTGCAATGATTTCAAAGAAAGAAAGAACAAATCAAGAAAAAAAAAACAAGTGATGGACTTGAAACAACTCCTGATGGCAAGCCACAAAGTCACAAAACTTCGCAGCTACTCAAGAAAGGCCACTTACCCACTGGCAGCGGTATGGATCTTGTGCAGGTCTTTGCGACACTGTTCACAGAAATACTCCTCTGGTGAACTTTCCGCACTGAAAATTGCGACGCAAGCGCCGTGTTGCCAAACCTTGCAAACGTCACACTGGACGAAGAAGCCAGTAACTTCATCAGTGAGCTCTATAGCGGCAAAGATTTCGGCGTCGGGGCCGTCGACTGGGGGTGGGCCGGGGTAATCTTCCGAGCCGCAGAGGCAGCGGACTGCCTCATCCTCGTCTTCTTGCATATCGTCGCTGCCATTGGTCATATCTGGGTTATCAATTCGTGGTGTCCGATCGTTGTCGTCGTTCTGACCACGCTTGCGTCTCCTTCCGAGAAGGGTGTCATCAAAATCGTCAGGAGGCTCGGAGGAGAGGGAAGCGCTTGGAGTGGACTTTTCTGACGAAGGCTTGTTGACCGATCTGGTACTTCTCTCTGCCCGTCCGGATGCTCCCGAAGATATAGAAGATTGTTGAGACTGAGGATTGGTCGCGCGAGCTCTCGAAGATCGCCGTGGCGACGGAGGTGCCATTGAAGAGGCGGCGTGCGCGAGACAAGCAGGCCGGCGAAGACTTCGGCAAAGGGAAGAAGAAAATGGTAGACAACGTACGATGTGTCCCAAAAAACCCAGCAGGCAAATTGCTTGGAACCAAGATGTAAGATGAACAAAAGATGTGTCTTAAAGATAGAGCTGCGATATGACAGGCAAGAAAAAAAAAAAAAGAGTCGTGCTTAGAGGAGGTGATTGAACTTGTGTAGGCTAATCTCCCACTCAACACCTCGGGGGACTAGAGACTATGGTTGCGAGCTGGTCACAAAGGCGAGAGAGGCATGAGGCAAGAGCAGCAAATAAGTGGTAGAGATTGACGAGTTGTCATGACGTAGTAGGCCAGAGGACTAGGCAATGCGCTCATGGCAGAGAAGGGGATCGTAGAGGAGGGGAAGGTGAAGGGTGCGAAGAGACGAGTCAAGATGAGGCGAGGCGAGGCGAGGCGAGACGGCCGAAGGCTGGAAAGGCTAGAAGGCCGTGCTGGGTGGCCGTAGCGGAGGCGCGCTTTGCACACCAGATGCAGCTGCCGACAGCGCAAGCTGGACGCGGGAGAGTTTCGCTCACCGCGCCAACTGATGACTGCCACGGACGGGACATGGCTGGGAGGAAAATGCTCGGCTAATCAGCGAGGGCCTCAAACCACCTGCAGTCACCACCCCGCCAAGTGGTACCTCCCTTGGTACCGTAGCAGGTACCTGAAGTGCCTCGTCATGTCGCCATCCTGGGCCCTGGCTGACCATGGGCCGGCAACGGGTTTGCTGATACAGCCCCTTCAGTGGGCATAGAATGCTTACATGAGCAATGACTGGTACACACACAGGTTCCGACGGTACTTACCGCCCTGTGGACAGGTACTTTTCCAGTACCTGATAGGTAAAGCAAGCACGGACGACCGAGTCTTACTGATGACACTGGAGCCAGCCCCGAACACGGTGCACGCACACTCACCTAATGGGCTGTCATTTGCAACCGACAAGTGTGCGGCCAATTATCACATCTGCGACGAGCTATCCCATCTTCATTGTTTGCTCCATCTCGTAGCTTCCTTCTTGCGTCTTCCTCTCTCTTCTCGGGTCCGGTCCCTTTGGTTCCTTTTGATTCTACCCTACCCGAGTCTGTTGAGTCTTGTGCGTCCTGCTGCTGGACCTTGCTCTTTTTTGGTACGCTGGCCGTGCCCACCCCCCCCCCCCCCCAATGCTCCTGTCCTCTTTGGAAAGACCGCCACGATCTGATCGATCGCCACGACCCTAATCCTTTGCACCTTCGACATTTTCCACAACATCAACTCATCCACCTACCTACCTACCTGCTACTTCAAACAGTGGTCTAGATGTGTTTTGTGTGAAGTGCTACCGCAACGATCGCATCGTCCTAACGAATCTTTTTTCTGACAGGGACAAGACGTTGCCCTCGGAGCCCAACCGAAAACGAGAGCGTCTCACACAGCGAGGTCTTTTTTCTTTCTTTCTTTCTTTTTTTTTTTAACCCGAGGTTCGAGGCTCTAGCGTTGAGCAGTTTTCGAGAAACGGCGAATCTTGCGGCTTTGAGAATTCGACAGGTCTTGTCGTAGCAGGAACTTTGACGTCGGGCCATCTATCTGTTTCACGCGGCTGCCACAAGCGCTGCCTGCTACTTTCCTCGAGAGCTGGGCTTTGCTCCTGCGGGGTGGGCGAATTCGAAATTTCGGATCAGCCATGTTGTATGGGTATGTTTTTTTCCCCCTTCGCCAACGCCGATCTGTGGCTCACAAACACAATTTACCACTGAACAACAAGTTTATTTGTTTTCCCTCTGGCCGTCATATTCATACTCTATTGAAGTGCGGGGCAGCGCTTGATCATGCCTGTATCCTCTTCTTCTTGGCATCGCTTTACATCGTCAATCAAACTCCATTTGATACTCCCGGGTCTCATTGCTTCGGTCGCTATCGGCTGGCTAACTTTACGGTCTCGCCATGGCCGAACAGGGCGAAGGCAGATGATGGCACCAGATACCGTCTCGTCTCTCTTTCCAGACCGGCCAATCCGGCCGCTGCCGAAACGTCGACTTCGCGAACGATTGTCCCCGGAAGTCGCTGACTCCATATCCTTTCCTCCTTCTACGCAGGGCACCCTACCGCTCTTTCACTACCTCCCCTATTCCTTGAAAAATGAGAGAAGTCCTTTCACCGTCAATGTTTCAATTCCGATTCGAACTTCTGATATCGAGGACATCGAACGAGCAAACACCTCGCAACGGAACGGCGGCACTCATGTAGACAGTCTGAGAGACGAGCACTCGAAGCATAGAAGTCTGTTGATGACCATATCTCGACCCGAAGTCCTGTCACGAACTAGCCGAGAACCATCTCGACAGGAGCACTCGCGACACGCAGGGCCTCAGGTTTCTCAACCACAACATTCTGCCAGTTCATCTGTCGATGGCTACGACTCATTCGAGAATACCAACAACAAGAAGAAAAGAAAGATACCGTCCGCCGGAGACTTGTCGGTGAATGGGACGCATGGACTTGGCAGCGAAAACAGTGCTCTCGCCTTGTCTCCGGGCTCAACAGCACCAGGCACCGTGGACCATCATGGCACAGACAGGGTTTATCATGGATCCTCTGGCAACGCATTGTTGGCAGGATACACTGGCAATAATCCAGGCTTCTCAGGACCTGGCCGGGGCAGGCTAGGGCGCTCTAGAAACGGCAGAAGTCCACTGCAAACACTCTCCGACTGTAACAATAATTCCTGGCCGACCCGGGCATCGAAAGATGGAGGAATGCAATGGCCATCAGGTATAGTCATCTCTTGCAAAGTGTCTTTTGTCTGTAAAGGGAGTGTTTACTTTCTTGGTTGTTTGGTTGGGGGAACCCCTCTTTTTCCCCTTCAATCACGGACGAAGAAGCCATTCCCCTGCTATGGCTTTGTCGACCGAATTACAGTTCTGCTTCCACTATCTACTGTATACTTTCTCTTCAAATCATTATGTACTAATGGGCAAGTTACTACAGCGATTGAAGGTGGTGGCATCATATCTAGCGCCATTGCCAATGCGGGGAAACTTCAGCGACAAGGGCACGAGAACGTAAGCCTTCTTGAACAACATTCTCTCTATCCTCAAACCTCGCCGACTTCGGCCCAATTCACTTTTACATGCGATTCTCAAGTGCCAGGGACCGTTCAATGGCCAAGTGAGTCTTTCTGGACAATTGCGAGGCCACGTCGCGTTTGTTCTTCGTCAATGCTTACAAGATATAGCAGGCAGCTTGTCTCGTCAGGACCTTCTTTCTGAGACTGCTGAGTTGTTAAACACCACGAACACGAGCAACACTCTACACGTTGATGCTGGCAATGCCTCGCGCGCCCCGTTACGAAGGAGACCTCGCCGACGCCTGGAGAAAGAGTTGGCATTGGCAGCACGCGAACGAAGATATTTGGCTGCCAATGAATTTCACCACAACCCACCCAAGCTAGAAGACATGTGGATCTGCGAGTTTTGCGAATATGAACGGATCTTTGGCAAGCCCCCGCGCGTCCTGATTCGAGATTACGAGATCAAAGATCGCCGCCAACGTCAGGAAGAAGCAGAACGCAAGAGATTGCTGGAAAAGGCCAAAGCAAAGAGTCGGAAGAGTAAGAAGAGCGTGCGAGGATCGAACAGGAGTGGCTTTAGCGGACAAGTTCACGACGACCATCACCCGGTAGACTCGGTAGATGATCACGAAACGTTGCCAATACATCATGGCCACAGTCAATCGACACAGTCTGATGAAGACTATGACGATGAGCTCGAAGATGACTGCAGTCACCCCTCGCCCAGGCGGAAAAATCCACCGGGCGAAGGTTCTGGAAACGTGGGGCGCAACCGAGCAAAGACTTAGGCGGTGAGCAATGTTTTGCGCTGTCTCTTGAGGCCCATGGAGGCGCCGTGACCACGGTCCGCTCGTGGGGTGGCCCCATATTCGAGGTCATTCTTAAAGCGGTGCCAAGGTTTATCGTTATTCTGGGAAGGTGATAGTGACGGGAGCGTGGAGCCTGATCGGTGAGGATAGGGCTCTTGGAGACATGGTAGAAGGCGGGCGTCCCTCTTTGTAGCCAGGAATGTGTCAGAAGAAAGCCGATGTCAGATACGGGTGAGCGAGAACAATAACCAGATCCCCTGTAGGAGAAACTGCCATCGCTTGTCTGTCTAGAACTGTAGCAATAGCTGAGAATCTGACCCCTGTTGATATCACTCATAGTTGCCACGCAGGCTGAAGGCGCCTGACTGCTGAACTGAGAGGGACGATGGCGGGTCTTCTTAGCCTTGAATTCCCGTGATCTCTCTAGCATGGACGGACATGATTCAAGGACATAGATTTGTGGTCAATGGCCAAAGGCACTGATCATTATTATCTCGGTGAGACGGGGGGGTTTTCTCGAACCCCGTCACTACTGTTGATGGTTTACACATATGTACGTACGCTGCTCGGCTCAGTCCCCGACGGCTAGTATCTCGGGTCGCTGTACGAATATCCCATCTTTGTAACCCTGGTCTAGACAATGAATGGGAGAGCTGTAGGACATTGCATATGGGGGTGGGGGGTGATATGCGAGGTTATGTTGTTTTGGGCGTCTGTGCATGGGGACGCTGTTGGTGAGGCGGTTTGAAAAGAGGAGATTTTTCTTGCCAGGGATTTGGGAATGCTCTTGTCAGATATAGGGCGGGGTGTGGTTTGACGGTGAGGCATGGGTTTGGGATTTGTGGTATGCGTATGCATGTGTGTGTGTGTGTGTGTGTGTGTTCAATGGCCGAACCAGCAGACCCTAGATACTCGTGCTACAGAAAATGGAAATGGAAATATTGGCAGCGTGGGCTGGTGGTTCGTGGGAAAGAACGCGATGCTGGGTTAGGCGGATGCTTGGTGCTCGTTTTGTTGTTTCATTATCCACCTAGCGGGAACTGAACAAAGGTGATTTTTTCTTTCCTTTCTTTCCTTTTCTTTTCTTTTTCCAAAACAGAAAGCTAGCTGTGTGACGGTCGTTGCCATGGGATATACAGATCATGTATGCACATACGAAGCGGTGAGTCTTGTGACGATTGGAACGTTGCAGGTGAAGCAGGTCCGTGAGAAATCGACCTGAGACGAATTACGTCATTGTAAGAATTGTGGTATCGATGGTGTGAAACGAACGAACATGGACGAGATCATCGGCCCACGAATTGCAGATTCGCAAGACCATTTGCCCAGCGTGAGAGCTTTGATTTGGACGGATGGTGTTGGCTGAGCTGATGTTATCGAGGAGTGCCTCGCAATCATGGATCATGAATACCAAGTCTCGCCAGTTCTACACATCTAGTGGGTAGTGCTGGGATTTGGGGGTGTGCTCGGGTTACGGAGCGCAACTTGGCGTTGACTGATTCCTCACCACGTATTCATACCGATTGAGGACGAAGCGAGTCTTTTTGGCGTCGAACAGCACACCGCTGCGCTGGGAGAGTCACCGGTTCGCTCAATAAAATCGACATTGTGCAATGTACATGAAGGGAAAATAAGCATTGGTGGCAGGGTGCCCGCGTTTGGGTCGGATGATCGGCGGCGGCCGGCGAGCAAAATAATCACAAAGAAAGAATTTAAAATAAGGTAGAGTAAAACAAGCCTCTTGAAGACTTGCCCTTTGATGCTGGGCGAGACTCGCCGCAGTGTAGCGCGGTTTCCAGACGCCGCCAGATTGTGCTTGAGGCCGCCCGTGGCTGAACTCGATCGACTAGAGCAACGATGACGTTGCAGGATTTTCTTGAAAACTCCAAGTGCCGAGCTTGTCTCGTTCGGCAACATTGTAGAGCAGATTTTCTGACACAAGTCATTGTTCAGAAGACAAGCCGAGACATGACGATGGCGCCGGGACAAACGGCCAGGATGGTTTTTATTTAATTTTATTTCTTTATTTCTTTTTTTTTTCTGTCCTCATTTCTCTTCTTTTTTCAGTTCCACCCCTCATTCCTTTCGTTCTGGGAGAAGAGGACGACAAGAGGGAAGGAGGAGGGAAGGAGAGCAGACGAAGCTCCTGCCCCTCCGAGCTAGCTTTCGCGTTTGAGTGGACACTTGTGCCAACTTCCCAGTGTCGTCATGGTGGGGCCGCAGTGTGACGGTCCGCCTGGATTGGCCGGCCGTTTGCGATCATTGATCATTGATCATTTCATGATTGGCTGTGGGCACAGACCAACAAGCCAGACCTTTGGTTAGACTTTTTGTTTGGCCCGCGCCTTCGTCTCGGAATCGTCGAGGTGCGTGCTCAAGATCGAAGGCTCATCATCTCTCGCGCCTCGTCCACGCTTGCACCCTCGCTCGTCGCCGGCACAGCGACGGACTCGACCCTAATCGCCTCTTGCGACTTCTGAACTCCCCCGACGCAAGAACCTTTGTTGCCTCATCTACGTCCTGCCCTGCCTCCTGCCATCGCTCCGGTCCGAGATGCGCTACGACGTGCGCTAGATCTTCCAAGTCGCTTCATCGACCTCTCGTCTCGCCGAGCCTCTCTCCAGCAGCATTTCCCGTTTTGATCGAATTCATTTCACTTGACTCCGCTCCACTTCACTTCACTTCTTTTTCTCTCCTTCACTTTTCTTTACTTTCCTTTGCTTTCCTTGCTTTTCTTTTTTTTCTTTTTTTCTTTATTGTCCTGCTTTCCCTCACGTTCCGGCGCATCCGCCGCAGCCCTAATTTTCCTTTCCCTATTCTGTTCCATCCCATCTACCACTGCCAGACTCTCTTCTCATAATCATCCTCCGCAACCTGTTCCGCGAGGGTCCTCCTGCTCTGACCCCCGACACAACACAATTGTTCATACATACCTCTTGGCTCCCATGCACCACTTGCTGCTGTTGAGAAAGCTCACCGTCACTGTCGGCCACGGGCCCCGCTTCTTCCGTCGTACCGTTCACGATGTTTGGAGGCTCACGGAGGCGGCAGCCTCCAGCCCAAGTAAGTTGCGCTCTACAATTGCAGTCTAGACATAATGTGTGCGATCTAGACAATCCAGACAATCCAGACCAGCCATACAGGCCACACACTCATCCTTCGCTCGCATGGCCTCGGCCTACAAACAACATGCTAATCCAACCCTCCTTAGCCCTTGACCAGGGAAACGGCGGATCCTAATGCCGCGACCGCAGCAGCAGCGGTGTTCATGAGTCGCCGCGACTCCAACTCGTCCTTGTCCTCGGCCGCTGCCGCTGCCGCTCTCAGGGCACGGCCAATGACACCGACGAATGTCGCAGAGGTACAGTCAAAAAGAGCCAGGAGGAGAAGCCCCTCTCTCAATTCTCTCACCGGTAGTGTGAGAGGACGCCGCGAGCTCACCAGATCTCCCAGTGTGGGTTCGATGATGGAGCGGACTTTCCGCACACCGTCGCCAGGTCGCAGTCCAGCTCCAAGGGAGCATGTGCCGCCTGTCCCTGCACTGCCCAGCGTTGACCAGGTCATGGCCAACCATCAAACTAACCGCCAGATCAAGGGCTCCAAGAAGGCTGCTTTGCAGATCCAGCCGTTTAGGACCGCGAGTCAAAAGATCAGAGATGGCGGGCAACCATCGTGGTTTGGTCCTGCGACCACCAGAGACGCCAAAGCCAGACCCGCCGATGCAGCGATTATTTCTTCAACGTATGTTTCTGAGTCACGCCCCGGCAGCGTCAGTCCCTCGATCAATTTTTCTTACCCTCGGGCTAGGGCTTTGTCCCCTTCTTCTTCTTCGTCGGTTGACGAACATACCCTCGTATACGATCCGAACTCGCGACGAATGGTGCCTAGAATTGAGCTTGTAAGCCGCTTACAGGATGCGCACGATGGTTTGGAAAAGCTCAAAAAGAAGAAAAAGTCTGCTTCCTTGGATAGAACCGGCTCGCATCTCTCCAAAGGCAGCGTAAACGGAAGAACCAGGGCGCCTGGGTTGGATGAAGGCACAGCACAAGACAGCGCTCGCCCCCCTGAAACTGTCAAGTCGCCGAGCATCGGGTCGCAGCCAACACGCGCACCCCCTGTGGCTTCCGGAGCCGCCGGAGCCGTGACGTCATCGTCATCCGAGTATGCTGTGCCGAAGAAAAAGAAAAAGAAGAGCAAGCAAAAAATGCAGCAGGAGCCTTTGGAATCACAGGACGGGACCGTGTTCATGGATCGGCAACCGATGGACAGGGAACAGACTATCGGAAAAAGGCCTACTCTTGCCAAGAAGCCCTCAGTAGTCAAGGAAGAGCCGCAGCTCGAAGAAGTGGAGTCGCAAAAGAGTCATCGGGAGCACATTGCCGCCGCTCCTGTCGTTGCTATCGGGAACTCTGGTCATGTGTCACAACCAAATATCCAGACGCCAGAAAACAATGACGAGACGCGAGTCCGTCACAGCAGAGTTCAATCCGCGAGTCCCGCCCGATCCGCCCGTTTCGGCGCGTCGCCTGGTGATCAATTGGTTGTTAAGCACGAACCGCCGGCCCGGTCCGTATCGCCTCGAAAGTCAGCTCTGAAATTGGCCGCGAGTGTCAGAGGCGTGTCCCCCTCAGACGACGGCTCGGAGGCATCTGGCAGTCGTGGATTCAGCTCTCACGATAATGAGGAGGCGGGACTGGGCCGAAAGAAGAGCGTGCGGGTAAGCTGGGATGACAAAAGCACTGTTGTCGTTGGCGAGGCGTCGCAGCCTCTCAGAACGGAGTCTCCCATGATTCCGAGTCCTCAAACCAAGAAGCCCTGGCACAGCGTTGTGACCAAGTTTGGCAGAAGGGAAAGCGTCGCTGTAGCCGAGGATGAAACCATGACGCCCCGACCAGCTTTACCTCAATTCGGTAGCGTTCGCGAGAAAAAAAGCAGGGAGCCAGAGGAGCGCCTGCTGGTTCGTCCCTCGGACCGTACATTTACTCCTGCCGAAAATGGATCCTCGACGACGACGACGACCGCTGTAGGTCCATCTACAGACGCCATGGTTGGAGCCCCTGTTTCGCAGTATCTGGCATCGAGGAATGCTGCTAACATCTCGAAGTATCGAGAACCTCTCCCGGCGGTGATACCATCCATCGAAAACAGGGAAGACCAAAGCGTCGGCGCAGAGAGTTCGGACGATGATTTCGATACCGATGCGACGAGTGAAGCCGAAGACGATGGAGAACAAATCCCCATGACTCCATCCAATCAAACCACACCTGCGGCCTCTGTGACCCCATCCAAACCCGTCGCTGTGCAGTCCACGTCGGACGAAGTGATTCCCACCATTTCGATTTCCCAGCCGAGCCCTCGCGCCACTGGCTCGTCCGATACGTGTCCGCCCGGTTTTTTCCCCGACACTCAAGTCACCGCCACAGACAAGGCAGACGGCGACGACAAACCAGATGAATCAGACATATTCGTACCAGCTAACACTGGGGAGTCTATCGTTGTCGGTTCTGGCATGACTGGTACGGCTGGAGAAGAAGAAAATTCGGAGGATGATCGACCCAGCAACGCATATGAGGATCCCGATGAGATTGAAGAAATTGAAGGAGACGGATTTCTTTCCCTGGACGCGGTTGTCGACAGCTCCACCACCGACATGGTTCCCAAAAAGTATGCTGAAGACAAGCCTCTTTTGACACAGACGGTGGACCGGGGCGAAGCGACGCAGTCGGCGACGGGCATGGCCGCGAAGAAATCAGACATGTCAGTTCCGGATGATTGGGAAAATGCGAAAGCATATTGGAAAAGCTTGTCTGTCGAAAAACGTCGTCAGCTGGAAATCGAGGCTCTTTCAGAAACTGGCGGGGCCACCACTGGTACGACTACAGCTCCTCCCACTGGACCGCTCGTCGCCGCGGCGCCAGCCTTGAGCAGCGAAAGACTGTATCAGATTCAACCAGGGACACAGTGGTCGGCAAAGGGCAATGTCCACGAGGCGGGCAGAGGGGGACATGAGGAGGACGATGAGGACGAGGAGCCGAATTCGAATGATGCGGCTCAGTCCGCCAAACGAGCCTCTATTGTCGCCACTCACGCGAAGACGACAGCAGAGGCTCCAAAACCAAACAATGGCGCATCAATGCGTCAATCTATGCGAGCAGACCCTCCAGCCCCGTCACCATCAGATATGGGCGTAGAAAGGCCCGAAGGGATGAGAAAGTCCATGAGAAACGGGCCAGCCACTACAAAGTCCGCTGCCAGACGACGGACCGGGGGAGGACCTGTCTCCAAACCTGCGTCCGCTGAAATGCCATCCGCATCCCCCAAAATAACCATGCGACAGTCATTGCGGGCCAGTCGGTCGGATGGCGATACTCTGCGCCCGACGTTATCCAGTTCCGGCCGGCCTGCCTCATATCACCAGCCGTCCACAAAGGGTCTCGCAAAGAGCCACAAAAAACAAACAATATCATCGGACAATCTAACCTCTTCGTCGACCATTCGACCTACCTTGCGACGTCGTGGCTCAGACGACAGTGAAAGTAGTTTTAAGCGCAAGAGGTCTGCATCGGTGTCGCATGATCCTCATCATTATCGAATGTCGATGCGCTCGAGTTTGCGTGAGCCCTCTTCGCCTGTTCCTTCAGCCAAGCGCTTCAGCCTGCGCTCTCTATCTCCACCGGGCTTCAGGGGGAGCTCCTTCTCATCTCCGCCTCCTCAGACCGCGTCGCCGGGAGGTGGCGGGTCTGGCTTCATGCGCCATTCGCTACGAGACCGGCCAACATCCTCCAGCTTACGCTTGAAGAAGGACAGTGCGAAGAAGTCCTCGGGTCTGGGGCTTGGCAGAAGGTCAAAAGGTGCAAGCCGATTTGCCGACTCGAGTGACGAAGAAGACAGTGGCCCAACGCACTTTCAAAGCCGATTCGTTGATTCCAGTGACGATGAGGAACCCGCGCCGTTGCCGAAGAGTAATGGCTTGCCCAAATCCCTTCGTAGCGGCAATGGACCAACTTCCAACACGCTGAGTCGTCAAGTGACATCGCCGGAGCCTGCTGACGGCGATGGCGCAATTCAACAACCCAAGCGCGGCGGAGCTTCAACGCATGGGCAGCCCTCACTCCAGCGCAGATGGTCTGATCGTGGTACCATAGAACCCCTCCCTCAGAACGACCTGAGTCGACCTGCTTCTCGGCGAGGCAGTTTCATGTCCATTCTTCGTCGCAAGAAGGGCACGTCGGACAAGGTCTCCAAGGGATCGATGGGTGAGGGCGCGGCAGGAGGGGACACTGTGCTGGGGCGAAACCCTGAGGAAGCAGCCCAGCTGCGCAGTAATTCTCTCCATGAGGGCGATCCTAGTTGGCCCTTGCCCAATGGAAACGGGACCGAAGGGGAGGATGGCAGGCCAAAACAGCCATCTCGACCATCCACTGCTGGTGGCGTGGTAACGACGCCGAAGAAGAGTTCCTTTTTGTGCCGTCGAAGCGCATCGCAGGGCGTGATTGGCCTTGGTCAAGCCCGCGTTGATGCGAATGAAGCCGTCCCGCCAATCCCAGCCGAACTGGCTCAGACTGGCTTCCAACAGCAGCAACCCCAACAAGGCAAAAAGAAAAAATTTGGTGCCCTGCGGAAGATGTTTGGTATCCACGACTAGACGGCGTGGTGCTCTTTCATCTGGTGGCACTGTGGACGCTCTGCCATGCGAGTTCCTATCTTTGAAATTGGCAGAATTCCGTGGGTTGAGGACTGCGCGCGGAAACATTGTACATTCAATTGTTGTCAAATGACTGATTCAGCCTGATTTTTCTTCTTCTTTCCGTTTTCTTCTTTTTTTTTTGTCTTTTCCTTTTTTCCTTTGTTTTGTCCTTGCCGCGTTGACAAAATCACGCACCTGCCGTCATGATCATTTTTTTTTCCCTTTTCGGAGTATTTCAAATTACCTGGACATGACGTCCTTAATTCCCCCTCTCTTTTTGATGTGTTGGACGCAAAGATACTGCTCATCGGCCACTATTTTCATATTGTTTATTCTTTTGCGCATGTCATGGACTTTCAGTCGTCAGCGGAGCCAGCCGTTCAGGCAACGGATTCAGGTATAATCCTTTCTTGCTCTGGGGGGTTTTTTTTTTGTTGCTCGTCTTTTAGTGCTTCTGCACGGTTTCATTTCAATATTGACCGATTGTTCCCCGTCTTCTCTGTATGAAAACAGAAAAACGGCACAGGTTGCGCTTGAAATGGATGGATTTTGCGTCATTTGGGAAAGGGTATGCTATGCATGTATTGGAGACACCGGAGCAGCTGGTTGCGAGGATCGGGTCCGGGTGTCCATGTGTCGTTGGGTTGGATTTCTCTGCGCTGGTACAGCAAAATTGTATTACACTCGCGCTGGGTGATATGCCGGGCCTCTTAATCGCGTATTACGTTAATCAAGGCGTGTGTTTTGTCGAGCCCGTTGTGTCGTCGTGCCAGATGGTAAGGTAGCTGGGGGGATAGTCATGGTAGATGCCCTCTGGTGTGTTTGCATGGCAGCAGTCCTGAGAATTGACAATGGGTTTTCAGGTGAAGGTGTTGGGCAGGTGAGTAGTAAAGGAGAGTGAAGAAAGAAAGAAAAAGAAAAAGGGGGGGAGAGAAAACATAGAAGAAGAAAGAAGAGAAAGTTCAAAATTCTACGGCCAAGACTACTAAGCAGTAATTACATATCTAAACAAGTCACTATTTACTAGCACAATATATGACCAGGAAAAAAAAAATAATATTGTTTGGGCAGAGGGGTGGTTTATAATAAAACAGGATGTTATATCTAATCAACATGCTCTAAGAAGAAAACGGAACTTATGCCTAGAAATTAACATAAATAAGGAAATTCGTTTAGGAAAGAATAAATTACTTGAAAACGAATCATTTGAAAAAAAAAAAAAAAAAAAGGGAACTATTTAGGAAGAAAAAAAGAATTACTAAAAAGAACTTCCTAAAAAACACCTTGAAATAGGACCAAAGGAGGGTCCTTCACCCGCCTCACTGAAACCCAAAGCTTAAGAAAATGAAAAATTAAACTGTTTATTAGGAACAAACCCTTTTCAAACGCTTCCTCTTATTCTTTTCCTGCCCTTTCGACCGCCTTCAAATCCAAGTTACAAATTGACGGATAAGCTAGACTTACCCGCCAGGACATTAATAACAAAAATAAGATGTAGCGAGAAAAAAACAAAAAAAAAAAAAACGAATGCAGGATTAGCTTCTTTCCTGTATCTCGCTGTCTTTGTTACGCCCATGAATTCGAGTCCGCTGTGCGAAGATGGCTTCTTTCTGCCCAATCTACCGCAGCATATCATGTTGTATAAGTTTATATAATATATAATATGAGATGGGAAAGGAACAAGGGATGAGGCCACAAAACTTAAGGCCCCTAACCAAAGGGTTTCACGTTTCCGGTGTGGATGCTTTCACTACCTGATGATTGGCCGCATGTTACCGCGGGAGGGAAACATGTACAAGAGGAGTGTATGTTGCTTATTCTGGCAAATTTCTGTGTTGGCGTAGGGTGGGTAGTCGTGTTGAATAAACTTTTCATTTTTCCCTTTTTTTAAAAAAAAAAAAAAAGTCACAGACACGGGTCGGCAACGAGAGGGAAAAGAGAGACGGGCAAAAGGTAAAAAGGATACGTGGGGAAAGAAAATCGTGGTGAAACAAGATGGAAATGTTTTGTTCGATATTCAATGACGATTGAATGTTCAATTCTCCTCTCCAGAAAAACAATATGAGAAGAAACGGTAGCCATGACTCTTGATTTTCTAAATGCGAAAACGTGACTTTTCGCCAACACGGGACTTCTCCCGTTCCAAGAGAAGCTTCAGTTGACTTCTGGTCCTGCCCATGGGCACAGTGGCGACTTGGCTGGGTTGAGTGGGCAGCATGCGTGAATACACAAGGGAGGTGGTGGATTGTCGAGAGGTAGGATCTCCTCCCAACACTCCATCTTCCTGATTGAAAATGCTAGATATTGGCAAGGACCCGGCCTGATCTATGATTTGACCTTGCGCTGCAACATTTGTGGTTGTTGCCGTTGCGCTCGTAAATAAGCCCTGCGTCGAGGCCTTGCGGCCATAACCGTTTTGAGTCATGGACCGGACCATGATGGACGAGGAATCGGGAATCGAGTCCGTGGTGGACGAATTGTCCGTGTCATTTCGGGTGAGCGACATGGATCTGGCAGAAACAGGTGACCGCAGCTCATGTGTGTTTCGTGCGAGGGAGTTTGTGTGGTTGTAGACGGCTGATGGCACTGTCGTCGGTCGATTTGCACCTCGAGTCATTCCGGTCAAGTCGTTGCTGGCTGTTTTTGCCACAGCCGGTTGCTTTCCTGCAGCCTTGGCGCTGAGTCTTGGAGACTGGGCGGCTGACTGCATGCTGTTGCTCTGATTCCTTTCTCGTGACCCGGGTTTTGGCGTAGCGCCTGCTACAGGTGCCGCGAGGGCCGCAGGTGCTGCGACGGCGCGCTCTGGTATGGGTGCTTTTATTCTATTTTGTGTTTGGGCGCGCCGCGTCGGTGGCTCTTGTGGTGAAAAATGTGCTCGATGAACACCACGCGTGGCCGTCGAAATTCGGAGACTGGGTTTTCGATCCAAGGCCGGACGGTTTGGTGTTGGCGGTGTTGTCGTCGATTTCGCTGCCCGTGTCGTCGACGGAGAAGGGGATGAAAATGATGGTGTCGAAGCTTTCGAAGCTTTCGAAGCTGTCATGTTATTTTGAGTGGCAGCATGTAGCGTTTTAGTCGGACCAATGCTGGCCATTTCCGAGTTCGCCGTGGCCGTGCTTCCGGATGAGGGAATATCACTCTCCCTTGTATCCTCATGGTCAGACTCGGGGGGAGGAGAGGCAAATCGAGCAGTCGGGCGAGGGCCAGCTGTAGCCAACGGACTTCGAGACTTTTTCAAAATAGGATGCGACGGTGGAGGTTTTGATGCACTGGATGAAAGATTCCTAGAGGACACAACCTTTGATTTTATTCGAGGAGACTCTGGACGGTCCTGTGTACAGCCGAGTCCACTAGTGAGGTGTGCGACGATGAGCTGCTTGGTTAATGGTGGAACCTGAAAGTGATTTGTCAGTGACAAGAAGGGCATTGTGAAACAACAAACCGAGCGAGCAAGCAAGCAAGCGCGCAAGCCTAGACAAACTCACATCAGGGCCTTCCCAGCGATTGGGGGGGCCATGCAGAGGAACAAAAGCATGGCCCACGGATATGTTTTCGTAAATCCTGGCGAGTGCCTGGCCGCTGAGATATCTGCGATCGCTGCCCCAAACCTGCCACCAAAAATTTTCGAGTCGCCGCGCGGTAGGATCCTTGAGCTTCTTGTTTGTTGTCGTATAAACTACCGCACATGTTACGTGTAGGTTTTTTTTTTTTTTTGGGGGGGGGGGAGGGGGGGGAGGTTTCTTCACTCCTTTTTCTTCTTCTTCTCCCTCTTCTGCCTTCTCTTCTTGGTGCCATTACATGCCAGAGAGTATTCACAGAGCCCAGGTTTCTTTCTTGGGCTGAATAAGAAAATGCCACATACCATGCCAGTATTCCCAGATCTTGGCAGCCGGGACAATGGGGAAGCTGGCCACTTCTTGGTAGATGTTGGTAGTGTTGACTACGATACCCTTGGGTAATGGCACGGGCACTTCGGAATCCATCTCTCGGTTGACAGGACGGCGGCCGAGTGTCGGACAGGCGATGGATCCAAAGTCTCTGCGTAATGCCTCGTGCAAGAAAGAAGACGAATGACGATGCTGACTCACGTCACTGGTTGAGACTATGGGTGGCCTGACCAGCCGATCATGGTGGCTAAAGAAGATGCAAACGGCCCGAGCGAACAAGTGTTGCGATGTTGCGACGAAAGGAGTGCCACGGAGATACGAGAGCTGAGGGCGCCAGGCTGAGCTCGAAGGCAAACGCAAAGGCAAAAGGCGACAGCGCGCAGGCGAAAAGAGCAGAATTCAGGACCAATGGAAGGGAAAGGACCACGACTGCGGATTGGTGATGTCTTTTGTGAAAGCAGGCCCGTCGTCGTCTTTTGCGTGACGAAAGAATGCGGCGAACAGGATCCTCAATGGCTGCGCAAGACAAGACGAGTTGCGCTGGTAGTCGGCGCTGGCAATCGGCGTGGATGGTCGGCGTTGGTGATTGGCGTTGGTGGTGTGGTGTTGGCGGTGGGTGGGTGTTGGTGGTGAGGCGCGATGACCAGGTGAGTTGGAGCAGACTTGGACGGCGTCGCAAAACCGTGGGGAGCACTGGCACTGAGAGGAAGGGAGAGGCGGGGGGGGCCGAGATGGCTAAAATATCAATGATGGGATTGAGGCAGCAAGTGCAAGCAAGCAGCTGGCGGCGGTCTGGCAGCTGACGTGCTGGCAGTTTGCTGGCGGTCTGTCCGTCAGCCTGTCCGTCAGCCTGTCCGTCAGTCCATCAGTCCATCAGTCCGTCTGTCTGCCAGGGTCTGCCAGTCGAGACGAGCACCGAGGGAAGGTGGCGGCCATGCACAAAGTTGCTGCTTGGCATTGCATTGCCGCCCGCTTCACGTCTTTACGTGGTGGCTTTCAGTCTCCCTTGCACTTTCCGTTCCCATTCTGGCTCTCTTGCACGGAAGGAGCGAGCAGTGAGCACACACACGGCCCAGGCAAGTCACAAATCCAAATACCTACCCAATACCCCGTCCAAGGCACTTGGTCTTCCCCGCAGCTTTTGGCACAAGCTTATCGCAACCTGTTTGAGACTGAACCATGTATTGTTGTTGTTGCTCTTATCACGGCTTGGTTTCGGCCGTAGGTATGCACATTGCGGCGAGACGAGGGACGAGCGATTTTTTCTTTTCTTTTTCTTTTCTTTTTCTTTTTTTCGAGCAGGGGGACCCGGGAGCCCCGCTGGAGTCCAGAGTCCCTGACCCATTCGGAAACGAAAGGGTTTCGTAAGGGGTGTCTCGTGACGAGAAAGACTAGGGGGAGGAGAGCGGGGGCCAAACGAAGGGAGAAGCGCAGCCGTCTTCCGCCCTTTGTTGTGACGAGGCGCGGAGGAAGAAGCAGACAAAAATTTGAGCTGGCTGGGTTTGGTGCCAAGAGAGACACGCAATCAAATCTCGTTGCGACCTTCCAGGCCTTTAAAAAAAAGAAGAAAAAAAAGAAGAAAAAAAAAAGGTCCAACTCTCGGACAGTCCTGAACAGTCCTAGACAATCCTGGACATCCCGGACTCCTGGACTCCTGGCCTTGTTCAACGACGCCTGGCCCCCGGTCGCCCGCCCACTTCATCCGCGGACTTCTTTGTTCTTTGTTCTTTTTCTTTTTCTTCCGGCCCTGGCTGAAGGAAGCAGTGACAAGGTCGGGCGAGTATTGTATGTGGTCAGCCCGCCGTGGCGCCGATCGCGTGATGAAGTGCTTGATGGACCAAGCTTCAGTCGGTGTGCTCTTAGTTTCGTCAGAGTCGTCTCTGGCCTCTCGTTCCAATGTGCAGTGCACCTGTTGAAACAAGAAGCCAAGCAGGTAAAAAGTCGTTGGGGGCCTTTCGTAAAAAATAAAAATAATGCTGATGCTGATGATGAAAGTCTGCTTCAGCAATTCGACTTGGCTCATCTTACATCTTACATCTTACATCTTGCCTCTCGCCTCTCGCCTCTCGCATCCCCCATCCCCCATCCCCCATCCCCCATCCCGCAACATTCCCCTTGAGCAAAACCAAACAACCAAACAAAATGGAACGAAAACAGCAAGAATAAAACAAAAACAAAACTTGGCTCTTGTTCCCGTCTGGCCGGTCCAGCCAAACACAGCCCCTGGCTCACGCGTCCGCATCTCCCGCGTCTCCCGCATCTCCATGCGTCCCGATTTGAATGTGACCAGTCGCCTCCCCTGCAGCTCGCACTTCTTATTGGTGGAATCCCACCTCCACCCTCACGAGCCGGCCTGGCCCGTGTTTGTCTCCAAGACGCCGATTGGTACAATTCCCGGGAAAGGGGGGATCCAAAGTTGCGAATAAATGACGAATGGGCGTCATTCCTTTCGTTTCTTCCCCTCCCCCCTCCCCCTTTCTGTCTTTTCAGCCACCAGATAAGATATGGACATGTGTTGGCCGGCCAAATGAAGGGGCAGGATGGCTAATGTGTTGTCTTTGTTTTTATACATGTATTTACACATACATCGTACATGTATCATTTGGTCGACATGTCGGGGCCAAGAGTTTCAAGTGCCTTTTCGTAACCCATATGGGTGCTTGCGAAAAACGTGGCACACGATTCAGGTATGAGGATTTGGAATCATCTATATCACTGACATACTACACACACACACACACACACACACATGCGCAAGTGAGCACTTTCAAAAATCTGGTTTCCCATCTCGGCCGTCCGGCCCATGCACGCAAACTCGAAAGGAATGGACGGTTCGCGACCACGCGTATAGCTCCGACACCAGCCGCCGCGGCATGAAGACCAGCCAGCGTACATGGCAGCCGGGAATTATCTAAACATTTATTCAACCTCGGCCCGTCGGCGATCCCATTGAATACGATGTGATTTCTCTGGGCATCCATGTCATGATTGTGTCATGTTGGCTTGTGGTGAAAGGGGAAGAACTAGATCAATAAATGGAAAGGAAAGAAAGAAGAAGAAAGAATAAAGAGGAAAAAAAAAATTGGGGAAAAGGGAAAAGTATAGACAGAGAAAAAAAAACCGAATTTCACATCTCGGCAGTGACGGCAGATCGGGCAGTCAAGTCAGCAGACTGCCTTTTCAAGACGCTAGTTCCCAGTCACGCAGAGACTAGCCAGACTGCTTCCCCTTATTCCTCACTCGAACGCCCGTATTCCATGACCCCGACACCAGGGTCATCCTGCACATTGGCTTTCCACGCGGCATTCCCATCCCCGTTCATGTCATTACAGCCCCGCGCGTACACGATGCCGCTGCCGCGTCCGACGCCCGCGTTAGAACTTGGTATGCCGCTGGAAGGCATTCCATCCGCGCGGACATGTCATTCCGGTCACGGCAGGTGAGTGCACGTTGGTGGTCGAGTGGTGTCGAGCGGTTCAAGGGGTGGTGACGAGACAGTCATTTCGGTGAGATGAATCAAGTATATGTATGTATGTATGTGCGTGTACATGTATGAAGGATGCATTATGAGCCAGCTGGCTCGTACACTCTGCCACCAAACGGACAAGCAATCCGTCGACAAGAGATTCAAGAGAAGGAAACCCACAGAGGAGATGACGAGATGATGGTGCAGATGGACCCCCAACGCCGTGATTAAGTGCCCTAGAGGCGAAAAGAAAAAAAGAAATAAAAAAAGGGCAAAAAAAGAAAGGGAGGGAGAGAACTAGAACGGAACAAAAGGGTTAGGAAAAAATATAATTAAAAAGAGAGAGAGAGAGAGAGAGAGAGAGAAGAAAGAAAAAG
>AFRA01000528.1:0-23847 GCA_000223055.1 Claviceps fusiformis PRL 1980
AATTATATATATAAAACTATATAAAATCAGGTTTTAAATAGTTAATATAATATTTTTATATTACTTTCAATAGTATTAAGTAAGCTTATTTACTTTTTTTATAATAACTAAATATATATTAGCTATACTATAAAGGCATTATATAATATATAGCTATATAGCTAAATTTAAAGTATTAATAATATTAATAAAGGTAAATAGTATTATTATAAGGTGTAGCTTTAAAATTTTTAGCTTTATAAATAACTTTAATATAATATAGCTTATTTATTATATTAAGTTTATTAATAGTAATAATTAAAGAGAATTATATTATAGTATTATATAGCTTTTATACTATAACGTTTATAAAACCCTAGCTATTAGCTATAATTATAGTTTAAAGAATATAATCTCTTTTTTAATTTTATATATAGTATATAAAAAAGCCTTTAATAATAATATTAAATATTAATTAGTTCAGTATTACTTTTAGTTTAAACCTAATACTAATTTATGCTATATTATTAATATAAAGCTTTATTATATCTTAAAATATAATAATAGTATTATTACTTTCAAGGTATTATATTATTATAATAATATTAATACCTATAGCTTAATTAATAGCTATAATAATTTTTTTAAGTAAGTAATTTTATATAGCTTTAATAATTATATTACTTTTAATAATAGTTTTATAATAAACTTATAAAAATATTATTATTATAATAATATCAATTTATTAAATAAGTAATTAAGTAACTGCTTTAATAATAATATTAACTTAGCTTAAAGCTATAGTATTTTTAATATTAATAGCTTTTTTTATTAATTATTTAACTACTTTCTTTAAGTTTTAAACTATAATAATTTTAATAAGTAATAATAAAGTTAATAGTATAAATATATTAATAAAGGTTTAAGGTATAAAAGAACTATATTAAATATATATTAAAGCTATATTATTAATATAGAAAATAATATTCTATATATTCTTTAATATTATAATTAATATAAGTTTAGCTATTTTACTATATTTAATTATTAAGTAATTTAGTATTTATTTATATATAAGTAATAGTATAAAAGGAACTTAAAGTATTATTAATATAAAGCTACTCTAATTTATATAAAAGTAATAATAACTTTATATAAAGCTATAACTTTTATTATTAATATTTATTAATACTAATTTATTTACTATACTTATACTTTAGTATTAATATACTATTAAAGATAGGGTAAAATAGATATAGTAAATCTTTTTTTACACATTTTAAGAGGTTTAGAGTTGGTTCTACATTACTACTACAGTGCAGGCAAATTAAATAATATAAATATATATAGTTTAATACCTAATAATTAATAATTAATTTATATAAGTAAGAAGAGATTATTAACAAAAAATAACTATTTAAGGTATTTAATTAAAAAAGAATTAATACTTTATTAATAAAAGATATTTTTAAGTTTATTATTTTTAATAAAGAAAAGTATAGTAATTAATACTGTTTTTATTTTTAAATAATAAAGAAAATTAAAAGGAAAGGTATAAATAAGCTATATAAGAAATTAAGGCTTATAATATAAAGCTATAGTAATATAAAAAAGGTATAAATTTTAATATAATTTCTAATAATTTAATAAGCTAGTTAATAGCTTATTATTATATTAATACCTTTTTTAATAAAACACTATATTTTTCTATAGTTATAAAGTATTATATAAATGTATATTTAATTAAAAATAATACTCCATTAATTAATTATTACAAAATTAGTTATATAAATTATATATTTATACTTAAAGAATATTATAATAAAAGTTATAAAATCTCTTCTTAGTATTATTAAAGCTAATATATATTAATAAGTAACTTTTTACTATTATTTAAAAAAGCTAATAATAATTACTTTTATATATAACTTATACTTTTTAGTAATATTAAATTTAATTAAATACTTTAGTATAATTAGTATATAAATAAATGATACCTTTAGTTTTAATAATATAGAATTTTTAAGTAAAAGATTTAGAATTAAAAAAAGCAAAATTTATAATAAAACCTAAATAATGTGATAGATTTGAGCTAGGAGCTCGGACCCTTAGAGGAGCAGAAGAGGCCACACTGCAGAGGAATAATGGTTACTAGGCATATGCCTTACTAGCCCTAAGTAAGGCTACTTAAGGCACCTATAAATAAATAGAGTAGGAGACTATAAAAGATTTCTCTCTCTCTTTCCTTTCTCTTTAAAAGTAATAATATTTTTTATTAATACTAAATTATAATAGTTTTTAAGCTAATTTATAATATTTATTACTTTTCTTCTTTATAAACCTAAATTAGAACCCTTTAAAATAAATAATAAATATTTTAAAAGTAATAAGGCTTAATATATAATTTTATAGAAAGTATACTAGCTTTATAAAATAGTTATATAATAAAAGGTATAGTTAGAGGAGCTTATTTAAAATATACTAATTTATAATAGCCTTTAATTTATACTAAGCTTAGGAGAGGCCTAAGAGGTAGTAAGTATAGAGTATATAAAATATAACCTATTTTTTATAAAAAGCCTTTATAATAGGAATAAGTTCTTTTTTAAGGTATAGAGAAGCTTTATAGCTTATAAACTAAATATAAACTAGGATTCTATTAATAATATATATAATTAGTAGTTTTTTATTTACTAAAGCTTAGTATTATATATTTAGATATAGGTTACCCCTTTCTTTAAGCTAAAGGAGAACTTTAGTTATAACCCTTAATAATTTTTAATATACCTTAGTAGAATATATATAAACTTATATTAATAGGAATATATAATTTTAAAACTTAATTAGCTATATTAATAGCTATTAAAAAGTTTTTATAGCTTTTATATATACTTTAAATAAAAGCTAGTGCTTATTAGTAAAATTAATTAAGAGAATTTAGTAAAGCTTACTAAGATTTATATAACCTTTAATAAGTATATATATAACTATTATATAAGCTATAATATCTTCTAAATAAACTATAATAAAGCTATAGAATACTATTATAGTATTACTTTAAATATTAACTCTTATTATATAAAAGAGTGGATATAAGCACTATACTAATTATGTATAAACTAAAATAAGAATAGTAATATAAAAATATTTAATATTAATTTAGTAAAGGTTTAGAATAGTAAATTAAAAAGTAAGAAAAAAAAGGGGAAGTAGTATACTATATAAATATTTTTAAAGAAATATATAAAATATTAAAAGCTTAAATAATACCTTTATTATAGCTTTCTCTTTTACTATTAATTCTATTATTACTTTCTTTTAGTATTACTCTTAAGGGATACTATTAGGGTTTATATAGCTATTATAATAAATAAAAAAAAAATTAAATATTCTTTTAATAAACTTAAAAAAAAATAACTCTTTAGCTTAAAACTTAATAAAGAGAGTATTAATAATAAATAAAACTATATAGCCCAAAGGGTAAATAGTTTAAAGAAGGATTTTTTAAAAATAAAGGTATATATAAAATTATTATTATTTCTCCTTTCTTTTCTTTATAATAATATTACCTTCCTTATAATATAAGTAAATAGTAATTATAATAGTTTTATTATTATAAGTAAAAGGGCTATTTAATAGCTAGGCTTAATTAAGATTCTTTTTTTTAACCTTATATAATTATAATAGTAATAATAGTAACCTAAAAAAGCTATTTAAAACCTAGATTAAGTATATATATTATATACTTAGTATACTTTTAAAAGAATATAAATAAATAAATATTTTTAGTTACTACTTATATTATTCTAGGCCTTACTAGAGATTATATCTTAGGTATACCTTAGCTAATATAAAATAAGGTTAAGCTTTACTTAGCTATATAATAGCTAGTAATATAATCTAAAGGTGCCCTAAAGGTAGTACTTTTTAATGCTTATTAAGTAGCCTAACTAACTATTATAATTCTTAGTTTAGTTTATATTAAGCTAGTATAGTATATAGTAAAGAGGAAATCTAATATATAGTTACTTATAATAAATCTTTATAAAATAAACTTAATTTTAGCCCTAGAGGTAGAGTTAACTTAAAACCTACTAAAAACTAAGGGCTTTTTATTAAAACTCTAAAATTTTATAAACTTATTTAATAAAGAGAAGGTAAAGGGATGATTACTATATTAAAGCTATACTAACTATTATATTTACTTTTATTAAAATCTAAATAAATTAACTCTAAACCTTTTTTAAGTACCTTTATATAATATATTATATAAGTAGCTATTAAAGATTTATAAGTAGGTAGTAAAATTTATAAATAAGGAATAGATTTATATATTATTCTTCTTAGTAATAGTATTAGTATTATTAGTTAAAAAGGCTAAGAGGGGTTAGCGCTTTTATATAAATTACTATATACTTAACTAGGTTATAAATTAAAACTATTACCTACTACCCTTTATTAAAGAGATACTATAATCTTTAGCTAGTGCTTAGTAGTTTATAAAACTTAATATTTAGGCTATGTTTTACTACCTTTATATTACTAAAAGAAATAAGTATTTTATAGTATTTTAAATAAAGTTTAGGCTTTTTAAATAGCTTATTTACTTCTTTAGTTTAGCTAGTGCCTTTATTATATTTTAATATTATATTAATAGGGCTTTAAGGTTTACCTTAGGGGACTTTATTATTTTATATTTAAATAACATCTTTATTTATACTTTTAAATTATAAAAGAACTATATATAAAAAATATATTTTATATTATAATAATTAAAGAAAGCTAGGCTATACTTTAATATTAATAAGTATAGTTTTAAGGTTTAAAAGATTAAGTACCTTAGGTTTATTATAAAGGCTAGAAAGAGTGTTTATCTAAACCTTAAAAAGATTATAGCTATTTATAATTAAAAGGTACTAACTTAAACCTAAAGGGTAAAAAGTTTTTTAAGGTTTATAAACTTTTACTAAGAATTTATTAAAAACTTTTTAAAACTTACTAAGCCTTTACTAGCCTTAATAAAAAAAGAGGCCTTTTTTTAGTAAATAGCTAAGTATACCTTTATATTTAAGGCGCTTAAATTAGCTTTTATTTTATACCTAGTTCTAGCTTAGTAAGATTTCAACTAAAATATATTAATAAAGGTAAATATATCTAGAGAGGCTATAAGTAGCTGCCTTTCTTAGTATAATATAAAAAAGGTCCTATACTTAGTAGCTTATTACTTAATATACTTAATACTAATATAGTAAAACTATATAATTTATAATAAAAAACTACTTACTATTATCTCTTATCTTAAGGCTTAAGGAATAAAGCTTTAAAGTATAGCTTATTTATTTACTATTCTTATTAACTATAAAAACCTAAAGTATTTTATTACCCTTTAAAAGATATTAGAGAAATAGGTATATTAATTAAAAATACTTACCCTTTATAATTTTAATTTATATTATTACTTTAAATACTTAGCTAAGTAGCTTAATACTTTTTTATAATAAAAGTAGAATAAATTTAGGGACTTTTTATAATAATAACCTTTAATAGTCGTTATAGCATTATAATATATTAATAGTAGGATACTAGCTATAATATATTAAAAGCTTAAAATAAAGCTATATAAGAGTAAGAATAAGGGTAGAATAGGAAAGGGCTAAATACTAAGGGTAATTATTATTAAAGAGGGCTATATATAATAGAATTTAAATAAAGGTAGTAATAAACTACCCTTAGGCTAGCTTTTCTTTAGTATTAAATACTTATAATTTTTTTAAAACTAAAGCCTTTAAACTAATAAGTTTTATACTTTTAAGTAATAAGCTATATACTAAGGTAATAAAAGGTTCTTTAAAGCTATAAAGGTAAGGGCCTAGGTAGCTAACTATATTATTAATACCTATAGTATTCTTTAGTTTTAAAGTTAGGTTTAAATTCTATAGTTTAAACCCCTTATTACTATACTAATTAAATAAATATATAAGTTACCTTTACTTAGGCACTTAAGGTAAAATATAATATTTTAAGCGCTTTACTAAAACTATTACTAAAAGGGTATATTTAGTAATATAGCTTAGTATATTTATAACTATTATTATATAGGTAGTTAAAAAAGCTAATAGCTTAAATAAAGCTTATTAAAGCCTATTTTAGCCTTAGATTAGTTTTAGTTATAAATTTTAATAAACTTTATAATAAATTTATTAGCAAAGGATATAGACTTACCTTAGTATTTAATAATTATTATAAACTATTTCTTTAAGTTTATTTAGTTAAAAGCTATAATAAATATAGTAGCTAAAGTATATATAAAAAGGTTTTATTTATATTAGTAGTAGTTTTATAGGTTCCCCTCCTAAATTATCTTTAACTAAGAATTAAATTAAGTTAAATAGTTTTAGTTAACCTTTTACTCTTTTATTAGTATAAAGTAGCTTCTTTTTATAGCTTACTACCTATAAATAAATAAAGGTATAGAATACGCTAATTAGGAGGTTTAGGCAGTTTTATATATTATAGTTAGCTTTTTATAGTTTAATTAAGCTAAGTACTTACTAGCTTATTAGCTTATGCTTAATAATTATATATTTATAGTTATAAGGATAAGTGCTAATTAAGTTCTATATAAGTATAATATAGCTTTAGTATAATTAGCCTAACCTTAAAAAAGAAGTATAATTATAGCTAAGGAATAAGTAGCTTTATTTTTAAATATACTATAAAAGGGTATAGCCTTAACTTAGGTAGTAATTAACTTTACTTAGTAGCACTAATAAAATACTATAAATAAGTTATACTAACTAGCTAAAGTATTTTATATTAAAGATATAATATAGCTTAGCCTATAATATATTAAAATAAATTATTTAAGCTAAAAGCTAGATTAGGTTATAGTAAAGTATAAGGTTTTAAAGGTACTAATACCCCTTATAGTTTACCTAAATATCCTATAGGGTATTTATTCTATCTTTTATATAAACCTTTTAAAGTATACTATAATTAACCCTTTCTTATTATAAATATAGGCTAATTATAAGCTAGGGCTAGTATTAGCCCTTAAGAATAAAAACCTAAAGCTTTATAAATTTATAGTAAAGGAAATAGTAGCTATATATAATGCTTAGGGTTAGGGATATAGGCGTAATATCTTAGTTAAGTACGTAAGCTATATATAATTAATCTAAAAGCTATTAGAAAACTTTTTAAATATAAAGGCACTAATATATTTTAAGTTATAATAAAAGAATATTTAAATATATAATAGGCTATCTTAAGGCTAGATTCTTAATACTATATATATAACTTCTATAAATACTTATTTTAATAACTCTATAGTATTCTTATATTTTAATATTAATATAAACCTATAAAGGGCTTAGCTTAATTTAATTATTCTTACTATTCCTTATTAAAAAAGTTTTACTAAGCTTATTAATAGCTTATAAGTATAGGTATAAAAAAAGTAAAAGGGCTATTAAGTAAGGCTAAGGAGAATTATAGTTATTCTTAAAGGGGAGTTAATATAAAGAAAAGCTAGGGGAGGCTAAGCTTACTTTTATTTAAGGAAATAGCTATAATATTATTATTATTATTAATTTAGGCCTTTATATTTTCTTAATAGTAATTACACTAAAGATAATATATATTATTATATAAGTACTTATAAAGAGTAATTAATATATTATTAATAAAGAATTTATTAAAGCATTAGTAAAACTAGCTTTTATATATAAATAGGGTAGAAAGGATAGAGGGCTAGGTTATAGCTACTTAGTAACCTACTTAGTTATAAAGTATAGGTATATTAGTATTTATATAAGTAGGTATAATATAAAATATACCTAAGAAAGGGGGTAGGTATATAAAGGTATAAGTAACTAAGGTAAAATATTTAGCTAAAGGTAGTATATAGTATAATAAAGGTATAACTTTAAATAAAGAAAGGCACTAACTATTATACTATAAAAAAGTTTAAAATATATTATAAATATATATTAAAGCTATAAAGAAGGAGGAGATAATAATTTATATAGCTACCCTTAAATCTTAAGTAATAGCTTTTAGGTTTTAAATAACCTTAGCACTAGCTAAAGCAGTAGTATATATAAAAAATAAGGTAATTACTACCCTAAGGTAGGAAGTAGTTATAATAGTTTAGAATATTAAGTAAAAAGGGAATAAACTAATAAAAGTTAAGACTAAGCTATTAAAAAGGATAAATATAGCTATAAAATACTCCTAAGTAGTATTATAGATATTATAAAATATATTTACTAAATAGCTAAAGGACTTTATTAATATAAGCTTTTTATAGCTTTAATTAAAAGCTTAAAGGGCTATACTATAATTAATAGCTACTACTATATCTTAAAATGTATAGTATAAGTTAGGATTAGTTATATAAAGTTATAACTCTTAATTATATTTTCTTTTTTTATAGTAGTAAGTATAGTAGGATTTCTATTTAGCTATATAATAGTAGCTAAAGTAGCTTTATAGTATATTATTCTAATAAAGCTAGTATAAATACTCCTTAGAGTAATAGTAAGTAATATTAAATATTTTATTATTTAAGTCTCTTTTTATAATATATTTACTTAAGTAAAATAAAGGGGGAGGAAGAGAAAATAATAATATTTTAGTAGTAATAAATATATTTTTTTAAAAAAAAGTTAGTTTTTAATTTAAATTTAAATAAAAAATACTCTAAAGCTTTATTATTTTAAAATTAAATATATAAAAATAGCTTTATTAATATAAAAGAAAGTTAAAATAAATAATAAATAAATTTAAAAAATATATAAATAAAATATAATAAAATAATAAATAAGTAGTAATATATAACTAAAAGAAGTATAATTATATTTTTTAAAAAGTTATATATAAGTATATATAAAAGGAAAAGAATATAAGGGTAAATAAAAGTAAAAGGTAAGAAACTTGTATATAATATAGGTATTGAGTTCTAGGTTTTTAATAGATTTTATATAATTTTTAATATAATATTAATAATAATAAATATAATAATTACTAGCTAGCTTAAGAATAAGTATGCCTAGCTATTAATAGGGTATTTATAGAGTAATAGGTAAGAAAAATATTTAAGTAAATGTAAACCTATTATAATAATAATATATATACTATAATAATATATAATATATATACTATAATAATATATAATATATATAGGTATATATAAGGACACTCCTATAGAATATAGTACTAAGATATATAATAATAATAAGGCTATAGCCTAGGTAAGTAAATAGTACTAACTTAAGACTATAATAAAGGCTATACTAATACCTTTCTAAACTAATTATATAAATAAGTAAAAGGCTATATAATAAATTTAAGCTAGGAGCTTAAACCTTTAAAGAAGTAAAAAAGGCTATACTATAAAGGAATAATAGTTACTAAGTATATACCCTATTAGCCCTAAGTAGGGCTACTTAGGGTACCTATAGATAGATAGAGTAAGAGACTATAGAAGATTCCTCTCTCCCTTTCCTTTCTCCTTAAGAGTAATAATATTTTCTATTAACGCTAAATCGCAGTAGCCTCTAGGCCAGTCCATAACAAATAAATTCTTATACTTTTTAAATCTTTTTACTTTAATAAGTATATTTTTTATAAAATTAATAAAAATTCTATTAAACTTTATTAAAAAAAATAAAGTAAAAGGCTTAAAGGTATTAAACTTAATAAGCTAATAATAAAATAATAATATATTAAGTAAAGAGTATAAAAAATATATATATTATTAATTTATTAGCTAAAAGCTATAGTTAATTTCTTTATTACTATATAAGTTTAAAGCTTTATAAAATTTAATATAAATTATTTAAATAAATAGATTTAATAGTAAATATAATATTATAACTATAAATTAAGGTATATTTTACTTAATCTTATTACTATAGCGTTATACATTTTTATAACTAAATTCTTTATAAATAATAAAGCCCTTAGCTTATAATTAAAATATATAATTATTCTTAGTACTAAAAGAGTAGGAATTAAATTAAAATTTATACTAAAAGGTAATATTATAATATATAGCTTTATAAAAAGTAAAAGAGTTATAAAGAGTGCGTTTATCTCTAAGTTATATATATAACAGTTTAAGATACTAATATTTCTTATATACAATTAGTATAATACTATAAACTATTATAAAGAAGCTATAAATTCTATTAATACTAATAATGATTTATATAAATTCTCTTTTATTATATAAATATAATATAACACTTAGCATTATAAAAGAGAAAAGGCTAATAATTAATATTATAATATTATAATATTATAATAGTTATATAAAAGGTGGGAAATTAAGGAAAGTAAGTAAATTAAGAGTAATAATAATAAAATTATCCCTAAATCTTACTCTTAAAACCTTTATTAATATAAATAAAGCTATAGTTTATATTAAAAAATAAGTAAAATATATAAAACAAAAGAAGGAAGTAAATAGAAAAAATAAAAAATACTAAGGATATTAAGTAAAGAGTTTCTTTCCTTCTTAATTATCTAATTAAATAATTAACTATTATTTTATATAAATTGTTATATAACTTATAAGTAATTCCTCTTTCTCTATAAAAAAGAGAATTTTAAGTATTAAAATTACTATATTTTAAGGTAACTAGTATAGTTAGGGAAAACTAGACTTATACCTTAATTAGCTATAGAACCTAATTAGCTATATATATAGAGTTTTTATTATAGATTCTACCGGTATTATTATAGCCTTTAATAGGCTATAAAAGGGGTTATAGAAAAGCACTAAATAGAAAAAAAAGATAAATAATTTTGAATGCATTTACAGACCCCTCTATTATGCCGCTTAGGCCTACAGCTTCACCTAGGTATTCCTTAGAGAATAGCTTATATCCTAAGGAATCCAACAATAATATTTTAAAATATAATAGCTTTTTAAAAATAAAGAGAGAGAAACGATATATTAATAGTAATAAGTATAATTTTATTATACTTAGTTTTAGTATAAATAAAATAATAAAATTAAAAAAGCGAATTATTTAAATTTAATAAGTAATGATAATAAATGTTTTATTTAGTTTCAATAAATAAATATAAAAAAAGTATTACTAATAATAAAAAGTAAATAAAAAGCTAGAATGGATTTGAGCTAGATGCTTAAATCCTTATTAGAGGTATAGCAGGGATAGGGAGAGGGAGTGTTGCGTACTATTAGGGCTAGCCCTACTTATAAGTCTATATATAGTAGGAGGCAGGAGGGCAATATTAGGATTCCTTCCTAATGCTCTTATAGTTAATAATAATACTATTAACACTAGATTACAGATGCCTTCTAGGCTAGTCTATAACAAAAGCTACAAAACTTTAAATAAAAAACTTAAAGTATATAGGATTTTGAAAAAAAAAAAATAAAGTATATTTATATAAATTAAAAAGCTAAATAAAAGATTTATAGTTAGTATTTTAAAAATAATTAGCTAGCTAATTTAGAAGTTTAAATTTTTACTTTTAGGTTTATTTTATTAATACTAAGTATTAAGTTATAACTAGCTAGCATAAATAGTTTATACTTAACTAATTATATCATTAATACTCTAGTATTATTATTATATTTTAAATATTTACTAACTATTTAATACCTAAAGAGAAATAAATTAAGGGGCTATATAATAAATTTAAGCTAAAGGCTTAGATTTTTAGTAAAGTTAAAGAGAAATATATAAGGTAACTTACTATACCTAGAGAGTAAACTCTATAAATATATATTATATATAGAATAAACATATCGTAAAGAGAGATAGTAGTCTTTTCTTCCTCCTTAGAAATAATAATAACTTTATTAACACTAAATTACAAAAGCTATCTAGGCTAGTCTATAATAAAAGCATACCTAAGAAATATGTTAATATTAAACTATAGATTATAACTGATAATTTAGCTAGCTTTTATAATATAGTAAGCTTTATAGTAAAAGTTACTTAAAGATATTAGATTAATTAATATACTTACTTCTTTATATATATAAAGTATTTAATCCTTTTTAGTATACCTAAGTCTCTTATATAAAAGGCTTTATTTTATATTCTTTATAATAGCTTTAATAAGTAATACTATAAAGTTAAAGTAAAGTTCTTTATTATAATACCTTTATAAAGCTTTTGTTTTTAATAAAACTTAGCTTATGTAATTAAAAATTAAAAAAAACTTTTAATATATATTTTATATATATATATAATAGCTAGCTAAAACTATATAGCTATATTTAAAAGTTATTAAGTTTTTTACTTTTTTTTTATAAAAACCTTTTTATTAAAAAACTAGCTTTTTATTTTCTTAGCTAGTTTATTTAACTTATATATAAGATATTTTAATATTTTGATTTTTTTAAAACCTATAAAACTATAACCTTAAATTTTCATATATATTATAAATATTACATATAATACCCTTTATTACTTAAGGTATTTAAGTAATTAATATAATATTAAATAAAGTTATAATATTATTAATTTTTACTATAAATTTTAATTATAATTAAGCTAAGCCTTTATAATTAAAAACTTTAATCCTTTTAATTAAAAAAAAACTATTAAATAGCTTAATAATAATAATATTAGCTTAAAAGCTATAATTATTATAAATAAGCTATATAAAGTATACTATATAGCCTTTATAGTTTTATTTTACTTTAAAGATATTTTTAATATATATATAAATAATATTTACTATACTAAATATATTAATAAAGTATATTTCTTATTAGTTTTTTAAAACTATAAAATTATATCTTTAAAGTAGTTTATAAAGCTAAGAATATAAATATTTATTTTTATAGAGATTTTTTATTTTTTAAAATTCTGAAAACCCTTTAAAACTATAATTTATATAAATTTTAATATAATATTCTTTATATTAAAAAATATTTATATTATAACTTTAATTAGACTTATATAGCTATTATGGTATATTTTAATTACTTATAATAAAAATAATATATTACAAAAACCTTGTATTAATAACTTTATAATTTAGTATTTAATATTAAAAAATACTAATTTAATTAAATAGTTTATTAATATAAGTAATATACTATTTTAATTAAATTACTATATAGCCTATACCTATATAGAGATTATAAAATTAAAGATTAGTAAGTTTAGAATAAGTTTCTTTACCTTAATAATAAAGAAAGAAAAGTTTATAAAGTGTTACTTAATTATACCTTAGCTTTATTAGTAACTATTACTTTATTTTAATTTACTATTCTTAATAATTTATAGTTCTTTAATTATTAAACTGATATTTAAATAGTTTTAACTTATATAAAATAATAATCCTAATTAATAAATAAAAAATTATAATAAAAGCCTTTTTTTTAAAAGACTTTATATAAAATTCTTATAATATTAAAGGTTATAGTATTTTATATTATAATAATAAAAGCTAATTCTATATACTTAAATACTAAAGTTATAAATTTAATTTCCAATATATATATATATATATTTTATAAAAAAGAATTAATAAAGAGTTAAGTAATAAAAATAATTAATTAAAGAAAAAAAGGCTTTAATTATAAGATTAAAGTTAAATATAAATACTAATACTACTAATTCTTTAATTTATTGAGAAAATATACATATTATATATAATAAAATATAATAAAAATTATAATAAAAATAATAATAAAAATAATAATAAAATATTAAAAAACCTAGAATATATAGGGCTTATAACTTATTATATTTAGAAAGAGCTAATAATATATTTATAATTTATCTAGAAATGCTTACACTATATAAAATATATAGTATAGGCATATCTAGCAAGATGCCTAATATATGAGGCTAAACTAGGGCATCGTGGTCCGCGGGTTCCGAAGAGCTTAGGCTAAGAGGAACCTAGGGATCCCGCGATGCGTAACACCTAATAACCGGTTCAACTCAGCTAGATGACAAAAAGCCTTTTCTGCGATCAACAGTATCGTATATTTTTCCATCATGTCGCCCAACGTTTTCGTCCTTGCAGCAGATAATGACCCGTCACTCATTCCACTTCTTCGGAAAACCCCAAGTCTGGCATCCGCGCAAGATGAGCATGGCTATTCGCTTATTCATGCGGCTGCAAGTTATAATCATATCGACTTACTTCGTTTTCTAGTCAATGATCTTCACGTTGACGTGAATCTCCAGGATGAAGACCAGGAAACGGCCCTCTTTGTTGTGGAAACGCAAACCGCCGCCGCGGTTCTAGTCGAGGAACTCGGGATAGATTTTCATCATAAAGGCGCCGATGGTTTGACCGCCAGGGAGAAGATCGCAATCGAGGGCGATTTTCCTTTTGTGGTGGATTATCTCAGCGGCATAGAACTCAACGAAACTGACAAAAAGACTCAACCTCTCGCCGCGGGCACTACAACTGAAGTCGACCGTCCTCTACCTCCCGGTGTGAAAGTTACACTCGAAACCATCGATGAGCCTGGTGGTGCGTCTTCTGAAATTGACTCCGTACTACGTCGTCGGATAGAAGAATTGGCGCAGCGCGATGATTTCGACAGTCCATCCGCACAAGCAGATTTGCGACAACTGATCGAGAATGCCATCTCGGTGCACGAGCAGGGGGACGAGAGACATAGGAGACTGAAGCGAATGTAGACGCTCAAACAGAATTATTCAGTGTCCACATTAGAAACCAATCTTCCTCTGTGGACGGCCGCAATATCACTAGCTCAGACCCGTTCCCGATCAGGGTTACGTCCTGGAAGCTATTCGAACTGACTGATAGCCATCCTTCGGCGGGATGCACAGCCAAAACATCGCGGACCAAATTCTGGAACCAAGTAGCACCAATAAGACCAACCCAGCTTATCCTACAAACATCCGTCTGCTCGAGCTTGCCATGTACTTTACTTGCAACTTCGTAACGCGACAAAAATTTGTCGATACGATCTCCAGACTCGACTCGGGGACTCTCAAGCCTGAAAAGAGACAACCATTCGTATATATGCAGTGCAGCCTCTTGTGCTTCTTCTCGGCTACTGTCCTTCCAAAATAACGAGCCAACATCGAGTGCGGGAGGTGGAGATGTGATGTCTTGAGATATTTGCGTCTCGGCAGTGCATTCTAGGACATTGACATCCTGTCTAAGGTCTATCGCGGAAGCTTATTAAGTTCACGTCAGGATGACTTCTCGTTACCCAGCGTACAGTTGTTTGGGACTTAATGGGAAAAGTAATTAAATGGAACGAGTTTTTTTTTTTTATGTTGGGGGGGGGGGGGGGTGAGGACTGACTGAATCCAGTTTCAGCACAGAGTAGCCAAGTCAACTGCTCCGTTGTCATGCTTTGAGATGCATATACAAGGCGCCCCCGTTGTTTATGCGCCTCTGCTTTGCAGTAGCGTTTTGCGGCGTCTAAATCTAAGAAGGCGGCTATATCGTAATTAACACAAAACTTGTCAGTCGAACAGCAGAGCTTTGACGTACTCCAAATGTGCTGGCCCTTGATAAGTCTCGTATTGCCAGACAGTCCGGAAGCTTCGAATGCTGATTTGTCCATTTGTATCGTAAGGATACCTAAAGCCATGATCAGCATTCGCTTAAATTGGGGAACAAAGTATGTCATGCATGCCTTTATTCGCGTTGAACCGGACGTGGGTTGCTGACTCGTGATGTTGAGAAAACAACGTCGCTTCTCCTTCATGTAATGATATCAGTCAATGTATTAAAAACACTGGTATACATATACTTCTATTTGGTATTGGCACACCATTTCGCAGGAGACTGAAAAGTTCTTTGTTTTGGAGCAGCTGGCCCAGACAGGACTCAGTTATGCGGTAATAGGCGGGCCGTTGCCTGTGCCGTATGACTTCCGGCGGTATGGTGAGAAACGTCTTCATAGGCATTATTAAATCGATCTGCATATTATGTGAGATGCATATCAATTCAATGTGGGTGTTGCCTGAATGAAGCCTGAAGCAACTCACTCTCGATATAAGGTTATGATTGCTGATGGCCAGCCACGGCTTGTTCCTCTGCGATAATTGCCCGAGATCGCCATTTTCTATTGTGCCGCACGTCATGACACATTGAGCAGATCGCTGCTCTAACGCTGAATACGATGCCATCGCCTAATCACTCCATATAAGTCGGATAACAGCTAGCAGCACGTAGTAATTGCCTTCAGTTTTTCCAGGATAGCACAGTACCGCGACGGACACTATAGTGTATACAAAATTCTGTACAGCGTAAGGCTCTCAATTTTGCCCTTGGAGGGTACTTTCTTATGAGACCTTCTTGAGATCTTGTGCCTTGATCGGGATTTTATCGGCCGTTTGTCAAGAAGGGGCAGTTTTAAGCTTTGAATGCAGATGCCCCTCAATCGGCAGACCTTGTGCTGCATTGCATTGGTAGGCGTCGTGTGGGGGAGGGAAAATCGAAAACCCCGAAATCGAGTCTCGACTTAACCTCATGGTCAACGAAATCCAATGTCCAAGTGCCTCACACTGGCTCACGACCTTTTTGCGCCGCGAACAAGATTTGCACATCCACGTCATTGCTTCACCTGATAATTAAATAAATGTACGGTGCAGACTCCATGCAACCATAATACCCACGAGACTGTTTCGCAAGCCCGCCATGCGGTTGTAGGGCAGACCAGTATATCAAGCGCATGATGAACTTCCTTATCAAGTTTGCACAAACCCACGAGTCCTTTCGCTTGGCAGAAATACAAGCGCTTGCTGAAATTGAGGATGTACACCTTACGATTGTCGACTACAATGACGAGGTAGGCAGTGTTTTCCTCACTCGAACTGGCTCTAATCCGTTAATCCAGATGCTTACTTCACTTTAGTCTCCATTCTGCCTTGTCCAGCTTCCATGTCTTGATGACGCTGGCAGACTGGTTCGGAGGTCAATCCTTGCGCAGTCCATATATGAGCTTTGGGGAACGGGAGAAACACTAGATCAACTGCATCAAGCTATCAAAGACGATACCAGCAATCAATGGGCCAAATACAGGCATGTCTCGTTCAAATTCACCATAGACTCATATCAAGGTGCACGGACGAACGAGACGAGGCTCAAAATTATAAACTCGTTCGCGTATTTACCCTTTGAAGGCCCTATACGCATGTCCCAACCAGACGAGACCTTTACATTATTTGAATTGTGGCCGTTCAATAGTGTTCCTTTGAAGTTGCCAGATCCGAGCTTGTATCTCCTGGGACGTCTAGTAGGCAACTCCAGTCGTGACACAGTTCTCAAGTTCGACCTGAAGAAGCGCAGCTATATATCCACCACCAGTATGGATTCAGAATTATCGTTGATTACTGCAAATATTGTGCTTGCCGGTCCAGGGAAGCTCATCTACGATCCTTTCGTTGGCACAGGCTCGTTTCCAATTGCTTGTGCCTGTTTCGGCGCAATGGGATGGGGAAGCGATATAGATGGCAGGAGTATGCGCGGTGAAGGAGGGGAAAAAAGTCTTAAAGGAAACTTCAACCAATACGACCTGGAAATGAGATTGGGCGATGTGTTTTCCGCCGATCTTGTCAATACACCAATCCGAAGAAATAGGCGCATATGGGATGGCGTTGTTTGTGACCCCCCATACGGTGTACGGGAAGGCTTGAAAGTCTTGGGTCTAAGAGACCCGGATAAGACCCCGTGGTTAATTGAAAAGGGCAAGATAAATGCTTCGTAAGTGTCGCGGTATACTCAAAAGAAACCATCATACATTGTAGCTTACAAAAATTATAGCCTGCCCGACTTCGTCCCTCCCAAAAAGCCGTACAGCTTTTTAGCTATGCTCGACGACATACTCGCATTCGCCGCAGACACACTAGTCGACCATGGTAGGTTATCCTTCTGGACGCCAACGGCCAATGACGAGGATCAAGAGATACCAATACCAACACATCCATCGCTCGAGCTTGTTGCCGTTTGTGCTCAAAAGTTTAACAAATGTAAGTGATTGCTGTATTGGTATCCAATTTGGCAGCACCCCGCGCGCGCCCCAATGGCCTCTAGACAAAATTTGCTGATACAGACAAGGGTCGCGACGCTTGATCACATATCGCCGTCTCCCAGATGCCGATGTGTCGCCGCGACATTTGGCAGCGTATCAATCTAGACAAAACGTGGTTTCTACTGGCAATTCGGTCGACGACATGAACCCATTCCGACGTGGCTATTTCAAAAAATTCGAGACCAATGACAAGACGTAAAGTGGAAGACATACCCCGACGAGTGTCAAATTGCTAGATATAAGTCCACCTATGACCGTCTTTTCTCAGCTGGCAGTCAAACTTTCATCCAAGTCTTCATTCAACCATTCCTAATCAAGTAGTCTGCACGGTGTTGTCCTTGTCACGTTAGTCTCCTTAAAAAGGGGCACGTGGGAGCCGAGTACTGCGCCGAGTACTGCGTTACTCGAGAAGCATGTGCAACTATCCTTCTGTTCATAAATTTGCAACAGCAGATACATTGGTGTGCCTGCTAGCGCAAAGATGACAAGCTCACGATCCATGATTTACCTGAATTCCGTTGCACTGAAACATCCTCGATTTGGAACATGCTTCAATTCCAACTGCTGGAACCTAATTATCATCAGCTTCATGTAACAGTAGTTCGGGGCATAATGGATCGCTTACTTTTCACTCTTTGAATGGAAATATATACCACTAACTTCGCCCTTCAATTGGTTGAAACAAATGTAGTAGAACCCTTCAAAGCTCGCTCCTGTTATCGTCCGTACTCGATGATCGGGCACCAAGAAATGCTCTTTCCATCGCATAAATATGTGCTCATTTTGTGTGACGTCAGGGATAGTGATTGGGCCTTTACGAGCGTGTTTCTGAAACGGCCGAAAGGCACTGAACTTGGCCCAATGACTAAGATCGACTTTTGTGTTTGCTCCCCAATCTTCGTGCTTTGTGAAAAAAGAATATTTAGACCCGATAATTTCACCCTCAAAATAGGTTGTCAGCGTAGGGTGGTCTTCCGTCAGTCCTGGCAATTTTGCTTTGTCAGAATCTGTGTTCGAAGTTGTTGACGAGCACAACAGATAAAGCCGATAATTTACCTTGGATTCGGAGGTAGCCACAAAGGAAAGACTCCGCCATATTCACATTCTTTAACTCGACCTGGACCTCGTATACTTGGCGTTCTGATTGCTGCGTCCCATAAAACCTGCTGCCAGGTCGCAAATAGGATGATGGGGCCGATGGAATAGCCTCAATACAAGTTAGCAAGATCCCGGTAAGATTTTGGTTCTATACCCCTTACTCGCATGCTTGAGTAGTCGGTGCCCATTGACGGGTAATTATATGCACCGTCCTCAACATTAATTACAGCCATCTCAAAGGCACCAGAGTGCTTTGTCGGCTGGCCATGCTGTTCGACGTGTTTGATTTGGGCGGGACGGTAAGAGTTTGGTTCGTCTGGGCTAGTCTCTCGACCTTTCAAAAATAAGGGCAGTTCGGAGCTGTGTTCTGATGACGGGACCCCCGACGTAACTAATGGCGGTCCAGGAGAGACTGTGGTATCTCTTGAGGATGAATCTCTATGGTTATTGTCGACAAGGTCTGAATCACGTATGCTGCTCATGTGCACATGCGACGGCGAGTCGATGCCAAGAGCACCCGACGACAATTCATTCAAAGAGGGATTAGGGCGAATGTCTATGTCACCGGGTCGAGGCGGGTGTTGCAGGTCGTCGGGACAAGTTGAAAATTGATGTGTCGCTGATGGTATATCATCTAGGGTTTGATCGGCTGAAGGTGTAGGCATGATTCTCTGAAACGTGTAGGTTTTTGTGGACTGAATGATTGAAATGTTCAGAGCGTTTATCGACAAACACGACCGATCGCTTCCTCGGCGCAATGAAGTCAACTAGAGACAGGACCGTGGCGGCAGAGCAACTTTCTCTTTTCGATCATGCACCCCTACCTACGTCGATTCCGCCTTTGCCGCGGCCAACTTCAGCGCAGTGAAATCCTTGTAGAGAGTTGGCTGAGCCGGTCGAAAGTCGACAAGATGGTAGGAGTACCGTAATTCATCGATATGGCTAATACATGGCGGATATTAGATTCCCCTTTGTTGCATGAACCCGAGTGCGAGCACCATTTACCGGAGGACAGTCAAGACGATAAGACGAACAAATTCTCGCGGCAAGTCGAGCTAGATGAAAGATGGATGATTGTGGAGGAACCTGGTCTGAGATGGACCAGTAAGCACCAAAGCATTACAATACAATACATAATGTATTATTATTATTATTAGTATTATTATTATTATTATTATTATTAGGTACACTAGGGGGCCTTAGGGGCCGCTATCTAGAACCTTTACTTACTTCCCTATATAGGAAAGACCCTATTATAGAGAGGAAAACCTATATACTATATATTAAAGTTCCTTACTTAAGCTTAATATAGGCTTATAAAGGTATTTACTATAAATATTAATTATATTACTTACTAAGCTTAATAATAATTATTATTAAAAAAATTATAAAATAGCTTAAATAATTTAAACGTTCCTAAGTAAGGCTAAACTATAGTAATATTACCTTAAAAATAAATTAGTTTCTAAAAATAATGGTATATAAGTATTATATAATATAATATATACTTAAAGTTAAAGTTAATACATTAAGTTATAGCTTCAAATAGAAATTAAAGCTAATAAATAATTTATATTTAAAAATGAAATATTTATATACATATTTTAATTTAAAGCTATTTTTAAAAAATATGAGTTTATCTTTAGCTTAAATATAAGGCTTTATAATATAGTCATAGCTTAGCTATTTATAAATAAAAGGGTTAATAATAAGTTTTTAGTAATATTTATTAAAATTAATGCTGGTTTAAAGAAGCACTATAAAAATATTAAATTAGTCTTTATTGTATATTTATTAAAAAATATTTTAATAGCTTCAATAGCTAATAAGTAGTTATTAATATTATTATTAGGTACACTAGGGGGGCTTAGGGGCCACTATTTAAAACCTCTGCTTATTAATATATATTAAAAAAACCTTATTATAGGGAGCAAAACCTATATACTATATATTAAAGCTGCTTACCTAGGCTTAATATAGGGCTATAAAGGTACTAACTATAAATATTAGCTATACTACTTACTAGGCTTAAGAGGAATAGTCACTAAAAAAAGCTTAAAATGGCTTAAGTAATTTAGAGTTAGTAAATAAAGCTAAGCTTTAGTGGTATTAACTTTAAAAAAAGTTAGTTTATAAAACCTATTTAGTATAATTAAAATAAGATTTAAAATATATATAGGGTTATAGTTAATGTATTAGTTATAGTTTAATATATAGATAAAGACTATTAAGTAGTTTTAACTTAGGGTAAGGTAGGTACATATTTATTTTTAACTTAAGGCTATTTGTTGAAAATAACAGGGTTATTTACAGGGGATTCCTCACTATTAGTGCTATAATTATACGGCTAATGAAAGCACTTTATATGGGGCTTTGGAAGCCAGTGCAAGCCAGCAAGCGTATGCGTGCGGAGGCAGTACAACTATAGAAATCTAACTAAAGGTTATATATATATAGACTTATAGCTATAAGGTCCCTATAAATCCTTACTTTTTAATCTTTTTTAATTACTTTAATAGCTATATAGTTAGGCTAATAGCTACTATTAAGGCTAGTTATAGGATATAACTTAGTCAAGTAAGGACTAAGAGATAGAGTATACACTATAACATAGCTACTAGGTAGAGGGTAGTGATTAAAGATATAAATCTTTACTTTATTATATAAATATTCTCTTTTATTTTATATATCCCTTTAGTATACTATTAAGTTATAGTAAGGTTGTTATATACCTTATTTCTTATATTTACCTTAGGCCCTATAAAGCTATTTATATATCTTCTATTTAAGTAGTTAAAGCTATAAATAGCTATAATAAAATACCTCTTTTTTAATAATTATCTTAATTATAGTTTTATAAATAAATTACTATTATTTTAGTACTTTTTTAAAGCAATTATAATATTTTATTTATTTTTGTATAAGGTATATTAAAAAGTGTTTTATATTTTACTACTTAGTTTTACTACTCATATTTAATTATAATACTATATAGTATATATATAATTAATTATATAACTATATAATTACTTTATTACTTACTAAAAGTATTTATTTATTTATATTTGTACGCTAGCCAGCTTTAGCAATTTATGATTAGCTATTTCTAGAACCTCTGCTCTTTATGTTTTTTATCTAGTTATAGGAAAACCTTTATTAGGGTCTTAATTAGCTAATAATATAATTACTTATATAATATTACTAATTAGTAGTTACCTAATAGAATAAAAAATCTAACTAAATATATAATTATTTTTGCTTCTTAGAATTCTAGAATTCTAAGTCTAATTTCCTTCTATAAAAAGCTAGTTCAATAATTATACCTTAGTTACCCTATAGTTTTTTTTCCTTTATTATTCCTGCTTAATAACTCTAGTTACCCTATACCTATTAATCCTAACAATTATAGCTATAACTAGCTTAGCACCTAAAGAGCTAGGGGGTATTTTTTTGCTTATTTATATAATATAAAAGTGGCTAATTTATAGTGCTTAGTAAGCTAAAATAAGTAGGGGGACTAGACCTACTTTAGTCTTTACTTACTAAGCTATTAATTAGCTAAAAAAGCCTCCCTACTTTTTTAGCTAATTAAAGTCTAGTATTTTCCTTAATACATAGCCCTTACTATACTAAGGAAAAACTATACTCTATTTAGAAATTAAACCTATAACCTCTTTATATTTCTTACTTCTATAAGAAAAGTAATAAGGTTTTCCATAACGCTTAACTACTGCGCCACGGGCTATAATTATTATAATATAAGTTTTTTTATACTTTATTAATAGCTTAACTTAATACTAATAGCTATATTCTTACTATTAGTAAGGAGAAGCTTTTTTACTTATAATATAGTTATTAAGTTTATACTTAACAGTTATAATTTAAATCTCTTACTAATAATAAAGAAAAACATAACTTATAGCTTTAATATATTATAACTAAGGCTTTTAATTTTATAGTATATACCCCTTTTAATAGTAAGTAACTTATTATAAAGTAGTTACTAACTTGATTAATTAGTTTTTTTTATTAATTTATAAAGGCTAATATTTACTATACTTTTTATAAATATAATAATAAAAGTTATTATTATATAAATTAAAGAATTCCTTTTTTTAGTAATTTTACTGAATTATTACTAATATTCTACTATATTAATTTCATAAAATATATATTAAGTATATTTTTATTAAAATATTCTTTACTTTATAAAGAAAAAAGCTAATAATTTAAGGTATTTTTAAATTTTAATATACTTATTTTACTTTTTTATTAACTTAATGCTAACTTATTACTTAAGGTTTACTTATTATTATTTTATATTAAATTTAGCCTTTAATAAGTAAAAAAATATAAATAAGTTAAAATATACTTAAAGAGTATAATTATTATTTAAGCTTACTTTAAAGTAATAGCATTACTAAAATATAGTAATATAGTAGCTTATATTTATAAATTAGCTACTTATTACTATTAACTAGTTTAACTATTTATTTTTTATATATAAAAGTTTCTATATAGTAAGTTATTTTTTTGCTTTATATTTTTTTACTTATTACTTACTACTAACTTTTTATTAGCTTTTTAGTAAACTTACCTTATACTTAACTTAGAGGGAGACCTTATTTTTATCTTTACTATACCTTATTAAGCTATATATATTTCTAGAGGCTCTCTTTAACTTAATAGAAAATTTAGTTAAGGAGAGATATAATAATAATAAGCTATAGTAATATAGTTAC
>AFRA01000529.1:0-23848 GCA_000223055.1 Claviceps fusiformis PRL 1980
TATATTAAAAAGCAGTATAATAGTGTTTTTATTTCTACTAAGCTTATATATTTTAAGGGATACTTTATAATAACTATTATAAAATAGTTTAAATAAAAACTATTATTCCTTATATAAATATATAGGTAAATAAATATAGTATTCTACTCCTCTTATATTAATATATATTTTAAAATCATTATAGCTTTTAAAGAGTATATAAGTATACTTTATTATAAGTATATTTCTTTTAAAAAAGTCTATAATAATACTTATAGTAATTATATTTAAAAGTCTAAGAATTATAAATAAGTATATATTTAGGGCTATTACTTAAAAGCTAATAATTTTTATTCTTTAATTCCCTTTTTAAGGAAAAAGGCTAAGTTTATTAATATAAAAAAGGAGTTTCTAAATACTAAAATACTTAACTTTAATAGCTTAAATAAGAATATAATATTTATTATTTTTATTAATATACCTTTCTTTTATTTTATATTAAAAAACTAAATAAATTAATATTATTTATTAAATATAGCTAAATATAAAGAGTTATTAAAAAAAAAAGAAAAGTTAAGGTAAAAAAAAAACTAAGATAGGGTTAAGTAAGTAAATTATTTAATTAAATAAAAAAATAATAAAAAAAAGAAAAGAGAAATAATAAAGATATTAAGCTATAAAAAAAAAAGGGTTAAACCTTAAGTAATAAAATCCTTAAAATAACTAATTAAATAGTTAATAAGATATAAAATAAGTAATAAAAGTAAAGAATTAAATAAAATAAGAAAAAGCTATAGTACTTCTCTCTCCTTAAGTAGTAAAGTAAATAATACTTTATTATTAAAAAAAGTAAAAAAAGCTAAAAAAGTAAAAATAAATATATTAAAAAAAAAAGAGAATAAAGAAGTAAGAAAGAATTATCAATAATTAAGAAAAAGATAATATACTTAATATTAAAGCTACTATTAGTTAGTAAGGTTTAGTATTTAAACTTTAATTTAATAGTAGGGATATTATTAAGGTAGTATACTTATCTTTTTATTTAAAGAATTCTCTTTATTTAAAATACTGTTTAAAAGAAAGGGCTTATTAGTATAGGTAACTATTTAATTAAATATATTATAATTAGTATATAAGAAAAATAGAGTTATAAGTTTCTTATTTAAAGTTATTAAAGTAGTATTATTATTAGCTAGCTAGTGTAATTAGTTATTAGTAAAGAATATTTACTAACTATTAGTATTTAGTATAAATTTCTTAATATAATTATTATTAACTATTTTATTAAAAATAATTCTATTTATGGTTTAAAGCTTATATACTTTTATAATTAGTGCTTAACTATAAACTCTAAAAGGCCTATTTTACTTTATAATTAATTTTCTAATTAAGAATATATTTATTATATAATATATATTATATACTAAAATAAGGTCTTTAGAAACTAATTAATTAGATTTCTTATAAATAAAAATAGCTTAGTTTTTATTAGTTCTAGTTATAAACTATTTTTAAAATTAAAAAACCTTTTTTTTAATAGTTATTATATTTACTTTCTTTTAGTTAAGAATATAGATTTTAACTTTAAAAAAGTTCTATACTATAGTTATATTATTTTAGTTAATAAAGTATTAATTTAGAAATTCTACTTTAAAGAGTAGTAAAGGTTTTTAGCTATAAATGAGGTAAAAAATAAATTAACTATATAAAAACTTAATAATAATGTAGTTAGTAAGGAGAGCTTATTTAAAATACTTTAGTTATTTTCTATTTAAACTACTTAATTTAATAAATATAAAAGCTAAGGACTAATACTCTATTTTTATAAAGCTATTTACCTTAGGGTTATAACTAAAGGTTTACATATTTTATATACTAAGTTACACTAAAGTATTACTAAGCTTCTCTCTTATTTCTAGCTTTTTACTATAAATCATAAATAGTATTAAGCTAAATTTATTAATTAGCTTATTTAAAAAGTAGTAAATAGCTTTTATTATAATAATATAAACTAATTAAGCTTTAACTTTTTTAATAAAATTATACTAAGCTTTTAAAAGGTACTTATATTTATAATTAAATAAATAGTATTAAGTATTAATATATATTTTCCTTATAAAGTTACCTAAAGTAATAGGTATTACTAATTTATATTAGCGCTAAGGTATAAACCTTTAGTAAACCTTATAATAATATAGTATTTTTTGTATAATATTTTATATCTTTCTTTAGTAATACTATTATTATACTACTTAATAAACTATTTTTACTCCCTTATAAACTATAAAAAAGTAAATATTTTTAATAATAAACCTTTACTTATTTAGATTATTAATAATAAGCACTAAGCCTTTTAAAATACCTATAGGTTTTTTATAAAGCTTAGTATTATTAATAAAGAATTAAAATACCTTTTTTTTTGATACTTAAAACTTCTTTATTAAGTAATTAAATAATTTATTTAAGGTTATAAGGTAAAAGATAATTTAGTATAACTTAAGGTTATAATAAATAGTATTTACCTTCCTAAGAAAAATAGTATAAAGCTATAAATTAATAAATTACTTAATATTCTCTTTTATAACTCTATTAAGGTTATTAAAGGGTTTAAATCTCTTTTAAAATAATTTATTAATAACTAAATATTACTTTTTAAAAATATATTAAACCTTAAAGTTAAATAGTAAGATATAACTAAGCTAATAATTAATAATCCCATTAAGAATATTATTAATCATACCTTAAAGCTAATACTTTAAAACTATTAAATTAGTTTTTAAAATAAAAAATATATTAAAAAGGTAAATTTAAAGCTTATAAAAAGTACAAAATAAAGCTTAATACTCTTACTTAGTTATAATATATTTAACTTTAATATTATTTTATATACTACTTTTAAACTATATAGAATATTACTTATTATTAAACTTCCATAATAATATAGCACCCTAACTAATATTACTAGCATTTATTATAAGTATAATATCTCTATAACTCTTTAATAAATTAATTAATTATAAAGTTAAAGTAGTTATAATAGTATTAATAACTTTTTTTATTACTTCTTTATATTTTAGACTTTATTTCTAAGCTATATTTTTATATAAAAGATATATTAAAGGCAGTATAATAGTAGTAAAATAAGGTATTTAAAGATAATAAAAAGTAATAAGGCTAAGAAAAAAGTATATATTTTTTATATTTTAATAAGTAACTTATTTTCTAAGCTTAATAATTTTTTCTTTAGTAGGTCTATACCTATATATATTATAAATATAGCTAATAATAATAGCTATAAATTAATAGAATTTACTTTTAATAGCTAATATAATATAACTAATGAGCTTTAAGTTTAAAAGTATATTATTTAAATTAATTAAATATTTTATAATATATTTCTAAATTCTAAGTAGGATTTTAGTATTATTATATATAGTAATAAATCCCTTTATTATAATATTATTAAAAAAGGGTATATAAACTTAAGGTATTAAGTTAAAAAAAATACACTTTATAATTCTAATAAATTATATAATTAAATTAATAGCTCCTTAAGGTAGGTAATATAACCTTAAAAGCCTAATTAAAGTTATAATTATAGTAAGGTTTTAACTTACTATAGCTAAATTTACTTAATTATATTTAAAAAGAAAATTAATAAGTAAAAGTATTTTATATATAAAAAATTCTTTACTAAACGCTTTAATACCTTATAAAATACCTATATCCCTAATTATAATATTATTATACTTTATTATAGATAGAATTAACCTAATTCCTTTATTTTTCTTTATAATAAGAAAATAAGGGTTTTAATAAAAACTATAAGATTTTTTTAATAAACTATAATTTAACTTTTTTTTTAATAACTTAATTAATTTTAACTAAAGAGTAAAAAAGATAGGGATAAACCTAGCCTAGTAAGCTAAATACTTTATAACTTTAGTAACTTAAGGTAGTATAATAAAAGAGTTAACCTTATTAATATATAATAAGTCCTAGTTTAAAGTAGCCTTTTAATTACTAAGGATTTCCTTAAAAACATTAAGCTTTTTAAAAAATAAAATATTTTTTTATTATAATAATTATTTAATTAAGTTTTTTTTAAGTTAAATAAAACCTTTATAAGTATTTAGAAAACTATTTTATAATAAATTCCTTATACTTATTATTAGTATTAAAGCACTTCTTAACTATATTTTATTTTTTTATTTTTTATTTTAAATCTCTATTAAGAATAAATTTATTAAAGGGAATATTATTAAAAAAGTATACCTTTTAATTAATATACTTATATATAGTATTTACCTTTAAATGAAATATCTATATTTATTAAGATAGTTAGATTTTCTTAGTAATAATATTTAGTTAAGCTTTTTAGCTTTTAAGAGCTTATTTAAAGATAAGTATTATTACTATATTTTCTTTTTTTTAAAAATTAATACTAAAATTTTATTTTTTTTAATTTAAACTTTATTTTTTTTTAATTATTTAATTAAATACTTTTATTTTTTATTTTTATTTTTTATTATATTATAAGTAAATTAACTATAATTTCTAATAGTACCCCTTTATTAACTATATTCTATATAACTAAGCTAGCCACTTAAGATATAACTATGATATTTCTAAAATAGTATTTTATACTTAACTCTTTAGTGCTTTAGCTATAATTAAATAATACTTAAGCTTAATAAATAAATACTATACCTAAAATTAAAGAAACTAAAACTATATTAAGTATAACATAAAAGTAAACTAATATTTAAATATTTTTAAGGAAAAGCTTTATATAAACTTTACTTTTAAGCTTAATAGTATTATTTAAGTAAAAAGTGCTATTAATATTAATATTTATTAAATATACCTTTAATCTAGCTTTATATATAAATTCTTTTATAATTAGGTTTTTTTAAAACTTATATTTAATTAAAGCTAGTATTAATAAACCTTTTAAGTTCTTTAGTTAAACTTATAGGTAAAGAAAATTTTATAAGTAACTTACTATTATATATAAGTAAATAACTCTATAAGATCCTCCTCTTTTAACTAGCTTTTAATTAATTTAAGCTAAGTAGAATTCTATATAATTAAATGAATTATAGCTTAGTTAAAGTAAATTAATATATAAAGTTATTAATTCTAATTTTTTTTATAATTACTTTTATAAAGCATTACTAACTTTAACTATAGATTTACTAACTTATTATATAAAGAGTTTATTAGTATACTTTTTTTTTATTACTTTATAAGTTTAATTATAGTCTTAATAATTTAGCTTATTATCCTTTAATTAAATAATTTATGTATTTCTTAGTATTAGTACTTTTAAGGTTAAATCAATCTAACTAACTTAAATAATTTATTATAGTAGAATACCTTTTTAATTCCTTTAGTATAAGTAGTATACTTACTAATAGCTAACCTAGCTAGTAATAAAAAAATCTTAAAGAGGTTATATAGGCTTATACCTACTTTCTTACTAAAGACCTCCTTATATAGCTAGGTAATAAAATAATTCTATAGTATCCCTTTTTTATTACTAATAATACTTAACTTTTCTTTTTTAAAGTGTTTTATAGAGGCTAGCTATAACCTTTTTTTAACTAAAGGTTTATTAAGAATCTCTTTAATCTATATTCTTTTTAGTATATTAATATTAATAGCTACCTTAGTTAAAATAAAGACTTTAACCCTTTTTAGGCTTATTACTTTAGTTATAAGTTATAGCTTTTGTAATAATACTTTAGTAAGTATAAGCCTTTATTACTTAAGTTAATAAAGTAAAAGGTTTAATTACTTAATAACTTTGTTAAAAACCTTTTTTTTATTAATTATTATAGTTTAATAATTTATAGGGATATTTTTATAGTTTAGTATTTAATTTAAAAAATAATTAATAATATAATTTTTAAAATACTTAACTTAAAAGATAGCTAAATAATAAATATAGCTTTTAGTATTAAAAAATAAATTATAAAGTATAAAGAGAACTTAATACTTTAGTAAATTATTTCTAATTATAAGAATTTAAGCTTAGGAGTTATATTATATAAACTTAACCTTTTAATTAAATTTTAAGAAGTTATAATAATTAAGATAATAGCCTTTTTTATTATAGTAAAAGTAATAATTAAATTAATATTTATTAGCACTAAAGATATTTAAGTAAATATTAATATATGTCTCCTACTCCTTAGCTTATATAGTATTATAAAATATAAAATATAAAAAGCTTAGCTTCTTATTTATATAATAAAAGGGATTATATAGTTTTACTTACCCTTAAAGTATAATAATTTATAATTTTTCTAGCTTTCTTATTAAAGTATTTATTTAGCTTTTATAGTTATTATTTTCCTTATTATTTTAAAAAGAGAATAAAAATAAATTAATAGGGTTAACTCTTTTTACCTAAGCTTTATTAATAGTAAAAAGAGCTAATTAAAGAACTTTTTTATAATTAAATAATTAATTATTAAAATAAGTATTAATAGTCTTAGCTAAATTATAATTCTTAAGCTATAGGTATATCTTTATATAATTATTTAGCTTAGTTTATAGAGTTTTATATTTTTTATAAATAAATAATTCTTTATTAATTCTTTACTTATTTATAAAGCTAATAATAATTTAACTAAAAATAGCTTTATAAATATATATAAATTATATTAAAAGAGTCTTTTAGTTATTAAAGAATGCTTTTAATATTAATACTTAATACTACTATAGCTATAAGTAAGTATTAAAGAATATTTATAAATACTATATATTAAGCTTCTTAAATTAGTTTATTATACTTTTAGTTCTTTTTTAAAGAGTAGCTTAGTACTAAAGGAGTAATACTTTCTTAGCTTCTTATTAAGTATATATAGTTATAAAGGTTTTAATATTTTTATAAAGCTTAAAAGCAATTTCTTTTTTAAGTATTTAGTACTACTTATTATTAAAAAAACTAAAGATATATATCTTTACTTTAAAGTCCTTTAAAAAGTTAGTAATATTTTTTTCTATAAATTAATCTATATTATAATTACTTTAAAGAGATATAAAAATACTTTACTTACTTAAGGTTTCCTTAAGAAGTTTAATAAAGACTTTTAAGTTAAGTTTTTTAATAAAACTATTAAAAGTAATTATAATAATAAAAAAAAAGTTTTTAGCTTAAGCTAAGTTAAGGATTAGTTATTTTATATTAACTTAATTAAAGAAAAAAGAAAATAAAGTTAATAATATTTACTTAAGTTAATCTTTAAAGCTTATATTATTAAATATAAGTTTAAGCAATAAATAAATTAATTAATTAAAAGGCTTTTATTAATTTATACTTTTGTTTTATAAATTTAGTTATATTATTATTTAATAAGCTTAACTAAATTATTATTTTTATTAACTTTATAAATTAAAACTAAAATTCTAATAAGTATACTTTAAGTTATAAATAAAATAATATTTATAATAAAAGTAATTAGATAAAATTTAATAAAGTTAGATATAATTAAATAATTTATAGTTTTATTTATTTTAAAAAAAAAGGGGGCTAGTATTTTAAGTAGGTTTTAATAAAACCTTTAGTAAGCTTTTTTTTTTTTTAATAAGTTAGCTTTATAGCTTTATACTTTAAAGACTAATAGTTCTAATTTTATTAAGTATAATATTAAAGTAGGTAATTTTTTATACTAATTAAGTTTTAAACTATCTTTATACTTTTAATTAAATAATTTAAAAATTTTATAATAGGTTTTTTATAGTTATTTATTTTAGTTTTATAAGCTTAGTTAGTTATAATAAGGTCTAACTCTAAATTATAGCCTTTGTTTATATATTATTATTTTTATATAATAGAATAAGTTATATAAAGGCTACTTAACTTACTTTATTTAAGTAAAACTACTATTTATAATAAAAAGAAAAAGAATATATACTATATATTTAAAAGTAAGGGGTATATATATAACTAAAGATATCTTTATTATATTTTAGAATTCTTATATATATAGATTTAGCTTTAAAGTTATTAGAATTAAAAAGAAAGAGAGATAATTAAATATAAAGTTATTTGATTAAATAGTTAAAGCTATTAAAAGATAGAATAATAATAATTATAGAATAAAATATAGATAAATACACTATAGTAGTAATTAAAATTATAGTAATTAATAGTATTATAATAATAGGTGCTTTTATACCTATACTTTAGAAAAGAAGAATAAGAAAATAGGTGCCTTTTTTAACTACCTAAGGACCTAGGACCTATTTATGTCTTTTAATTAGATAGTTTAATTGCATCGTGCTACGGTCTTACTCCTTTAGCCGCCACGATGCCTTCTTCTAAATAACCGCGGTCTACGTTCCTTCTTCCGCAACACAGTAGCTAGCTTACTTAAAGAATATTAATAAACTATATTATTATAATAAATATATTAATATATACTATTATTTTACTCTTTTTTCTCTTTTTTTTTCTTTCTTTCTTTATAACCTAAGCTTTTAAACCTGTTTTTATATGAGCTATTAATATTTCTATTTTTACTTATTATTTATATTACTATTATTTACCTTATTTAATTACTTAGTACCTTATTATATTCCCTTACTTTTAAGCTTATAAACTTTATTTATTTTTTAAAAAAAAAGTTATAGAATTATTTTCTTTAGTACTTCTATATTTAAACTATTTATTTAAATAGTAAAATAGATAACTATATTTCTTAGTAGTATAGAATCCCTTAAAATATTTATTATATTATACCTAGTAAGGTAGATTATTTCTTACTTTAAAGTTTACTTACCTTTATTACTTTTACTAAATTCTATAGTAAATCTAATGCTTTTTATATTACTATAAAGGCCTTACTTATTAAGACACTACTTAATTAGATATTCTTAGCTTAGCCTACTATTTTCTAGCCTAGGTTTTATTAAATAGCCTATACTATATATTTTAACCCTTACTAATTTAACTAAAATAACTTTATAGAAGTTTAACTAATTAATAATAGTTAAACTAAATTAACTTAAAATAGCTATCTAAATAATATTTATAGGCTTCTTTATACTCTCTTTACTAGCTATAGGTATAACTAGCTTAACTAGTTTACCCTTATTACTATAGGAAGAATTATTAGATAAAGCCTTAAAAAACACATTATTATCCTCTTTCTTAAATTCTACATTAATAACAAAAACATTATAATTAAATCATACAAGGATAAAGTTCCTAGTGTGATAGATTTAAGCTAGAGGCTTAGATCCTTAGCGGAGCAGAAGAGGAGCATATAAGGTAACCTACCTTACCTATAGAGCAAACCCTATAAGTATATATTATATATAAACTAAATATATAGTAGAAGGAAATAATAGCCTTTCCTTTCTTTTTATAAATAATAATAACTTTATTAATATTAAATTATAGTTATTATTTAAGCTAGTTTATAATAATTATTATTTATTATAATACTACTTATAATATTTATTTTTATAAAAATAGTATAATAAATCCTTAGTATTATAAATAAATAGCTTAATTAAGTAATATATAAATGTTGAAAATAACAGGGTTATTCACAGGGGATTCCTCACTATTAGTGCTATAATTATAGCGCTGATAGAAGCACCTTATAAGGGGGGGGGGGCTTTGCAAGCCAGTGCAAGCCGGCAAGCGTGCGCGCGCGCGGGCGGCACAACCACGGAATTCCGACCAGAAGTCACGTGGGCTCGCAGCTGCGAGGTCCCCACAAATCCTCACTTTTCGACCTTTTTTACTTATTCTAACAGCTACGCAGTCGTGCTAATAGCTATAAGGTGGGTCTAGCTTTTAGGTTAGATTTATAAGGTAACTAGTAAAGATATAGAGAAACGGATTAAAGGATGTAACTAAGCTAGCTAATAGCTGCTTAGTTAAGGAAGGTGGCTACCCTATAATATATATTTTTATTATTTTTCTTAATAAGGAGGAATTTATAAAAAGTCTTAAAACTAGATTCTTTATTGCTAAATTCTAGGCTTTCTTTTTATATAAATATCTAAAAATTAGTTTTTTAGTATTATATATTAATTTTTACTAAGTTAACTGATTTTAAGTATATTAGCAGCTAATTTATATAGCTATAAGTCTATTTTTTAATTTTCCTATATAAATAAATTTTATAGAAAATAAAAAGTGGCTTAGGAAACCTAGCTAGTAACTAAAATCCACTAATAGAGTTAGAGGGTATATAAGGAAAGGAAGTAAAAAACCCCCCTTATAGCCGCTAACTATATAGACTATTAGAATCACTTTTGCTAGCTATACACACCTATAAAGCTAGATATTAAATAAAAGATATTAGATATTTTTATTATAAATTCTTTAGTAAGTTAAATAGTGCTAAAAGTAATATAAAAGCTTCTATTTTATGTAAGATATAGTGGACTATAGCTTACTATAGTGCTCTGCTCTATAGAGCAGTGGATCTATATATATACGCTTATTAAGCCCACTACCTTAGTAAGCTATGCTCTATAGAACCCACCTCTATTATTTCTAATAGGTTATAAGCCTGGTGGCGCAGTGGTCTGGCTACACTGCATACACCTTATGTAAAAGCCACTATAATAGAGCACTGCTCCGCGAGGCTGTGGGTTTAATTCCTAGCTGTAACTAGAAAAAAAAATAATTTTTTTAGGAGTATTAGTATAAGCTTACTTACTCTATAGTGGCCCTAGCGTATTATAGGTCTAGGGGGAGTGTTAGAAGTATATAAGCCTTTATAATTCTAATTCTAGGGATCTGGATCCCACCTCTCTTTTTTTAATAGGTTATAAGCTTAAGAGAGAACTTTTAGTATTTAAAAAATTCACTAAATCTTTCTATAATAAAAGAAAATATCACTATATTTATAAAGAGTGTAAAAGCTACTTATTCCTTCTATAAAAATAATAAATTCGCTAAAAAGAAGTTTTCCCTTCTATAAAACAGGAAAAAACACGGTATAGAAGAATTCCTACTTCTATAAAAATTTAAGATTAGCGAAAAATTAGGATATTTTACCCTATAAGATTTTTTTATAAATAAAATAAAAGGAATTATAGAAGACTTTACTTCTATAAAAGAAAGATATAAAAGGTTTCCTACTTCTATAAAAGAGAGAGACGTATAGTAAATTTACTATAATTTAGAAGACTACCTTCTATAATAGAGCAAAAGAAGATTTCCTACTTCTAAAATCTTTTTTTTAAAAAAAAAATAAAAAAAAAAAAAATTTAAGAGATTTAGGCTAAATTAGCTAAGGGGTTCCTACCCCAGAGCAGTTATAGGCAGAGCATGTAAACCAATAAATTTTACAGTAAAATAATAATATTTCTAATATATTAAAGAAATTAGAAATTTTAGCAGTAGCTATTACCTCTACCCTAGCTATAGCTTTAGAACGTACAGCTAAGCTAATAGAAGAAAAACCTTAAGAAAGCCCTAAAAACTCTAATATTCTAAATTCCTTTAATAATTCTATTATTAAGGAGTTTAATAAAAGAGTTTATAGCTTTCCAGAGAGGGCTAGGCTAAAGAGGCTAGAAAATTTTAATTAGTAGAAACAGGCCCTAAATATTTAATTTAGGGCTCTAGGAATGCCTAATTTTTTAAAAAATCCTAGTATTATAAAGAACCTTAGCAATCCTAACTAAGCTATAATTCTTATACTTTTAAGAGATAGCTGCACTAAAGGCCCCTAAAATACTATAATTTAGCAAAAAGACCCCTTAGAGGCATATAGTGTTTTAATCCAGCAGTATTCTTAGAGTTCTAAAATATAGCATAGTACCCTATATAATTAATTTTATAGCCTAAATTTCTAAGGTTATACGGGGTCCCTAGAGTCCTTTAATGCTTTATTTAATAACCTACTAGCTAGGTTAAATTTAGCAAGTGTTTTTATAGAGCCTATAAACTAAGTAAACCAATATTTATAAGCTCTAAAGTTAACTTTTCCTTAGTGGGCTAAAAGGCAATGTTTTTCTATAAGAACTAATAGGGCTTTAGGGGCCCCTATAGGGGCACTAAATTTGCAATTTTGTATAGCTAATTTACTAGAAAAGTAAAAGGATAAGAGCTCTTTAGTATCTAAAGCTCTAAATTATAAAGCTACTGCTTCTAAAGAATTAACCTATAAAGGCTCTAAAGAAAATAAGACCTCTAAATATCCTAATAAGGATAAAAAGAAAAAGATAAATTCCCTCTAAGAAAATAAGGGAAATTCTAAGCCTAATTCTAATAAGAAAAAGGGTAAAAAAGGGCAAAAATCCTTTAAAAAGGCTAAGAATAATAATAAGGGTTAAGAGGGATCCTTTATGCTAGGAAATTTTAACCTTTCTTTAAGGGCTTTAGAGCCCTATAAAAGACCTAGTAGCCCTAGTGCTAATAGTAACTCTAGTAAAGATTTTAATATTTATTCTAAAGAATCTGTTACTTTTAGTGAAGCTAGCACTAAAGTTAATAAGCTTAAGGATAAAATATCCTCTAAAGCCTTTAATTTCTATAATAAGGAGATAAAAAACTCTCTTCTTTATAACATAGGTTTTACTATTCACTTAGTTAACTCTAAGGAATATTTTATAAGTTATATACCTTATAAACAAGGGGAAGCTAGGCTTATAATAACTGGTAGTAGTTCTATATATCCTAAGGGATATAGAAAGGTAAAATTTTTAATTTTATATTAGTAAAATCCTAATAAATACAGGCCTCTAGTTCTATAAAATACACTATATTTTCCAAAATTAGATATAAATATAGTAAGTAAGCTAAAGCACTATTTAGCAGGAGGCTATATATATAGGAATTCGCTATACTTAGCTAATAGGTTTTATATTAGTATTTTAAACGTTAAAAAGCATAGATTTTTTATCTAGCTAGAAAATCCTAATACCCCCCTTCTAAAAGCACCTTCTAGTTACCCTTATAGGCACTATAATGGTTATTTTAGCTATATAGCTACTAGCTACCCTATAGAGGTTTAAATTCCCTCTATAGAACCTATATAGGCTAAAGAAGCCCTAGAAATTAAAGAATTAAAGGGTTCTAACCTAGAACCCACTAATTCTATAGCACTTTCTTTACTAAAACTTATAAGCTAGGCACCTAAATTTATAGAAGTATTTCCTTCTAATATAGGGCTATTAAAGGCCCCTAGAGAAATTATAGAAGAGGCTTTAGCGGATTTAGTTTCTAAAAATCCTACTAAAATAAGCCCTAGGCCTTTAACAGCCCCTAAAGAGGCCTATAGTTTTTGAGGGGCCTAGTAGGGAGCTAAAGAAGAAAATGTTATAGTGGCTAAAAAAGAGCTTAAAAGGGACCTTATAGAGGACCCTAAGCTAAATTCGTATTAAAATTTGCTAAGACTAGCTAGAATCTAGTATATTAGGCTAGGGCACCTAGGCCTACCATTGCTAAAGAAAACTACCTTATTAGCTAAGGAAATTCTAGATTTTTTTAAGGTTAAAGATAAGGATTTTAACTGCTTAACCTATAATTAAATAAAAGCAGTTAGAAGGCCTTCTAAAACCCTAATTCTAGACCCCCCTAGGGCTTTAGATATACTAGAGGGTGATATAGTAAAAGTAGCTCTATACCTTATAATAAGCACCCTATATACCTTATTCTAGTAAATTAAAAAACTAGATATAAGTGGCTATTTTTAATGCTAAATAAGGAGGGCCCTACTGTTTTCTTAGCTATAAAAGGGTTCTTTAAATCCCTAAAGCTTAATTTTAGTACTTACCCTAAATATCTATATTTTAATAAGGGTAGAGAGGTTAATTTTATTTACTAGTAATAGCTAGCAAAAAAGGGGATAAAATTCACTACTTCTTCCCCTTATATTTATAAGCAAAATAGGCTAGCTAAGAGGGCTATCTATATAATAATGGATAGGTTATAGGCTACCCTACACTAGGCTAGCTTACCCTTATTTTTATAGAATTTTGTTATTTCTACTATTATAAACCTTATAAATATAACAGTAAATTCTATAAAACTAGCTAGCCTAGCATAATTATTAGCTATAGATTTTAAAGAAAATACCCTAATTACCTTAGAAATTAGCCCTACTAATTATAAGAGTATTAGGGCTATTAGCTCTTATTATAAGGTTTTAATTCTAATAAAAAAAAGACCTAAAGCTTATAAACTAGCCCCTAGGACTATCCCTAGAAGGTTATTAGCTAACCTAGGTTCTAAAACCTACTTAGTTTATATTCCTTTTAAAAGACTAGTTACTAAAACTAGCTTTATAAAAATTATAGAACCTATAAGCCCTATTAACCTAGGCCTCCCTAGGTATTCTATAAGGGATAACTCTTTAGAGGGGGATTTAAATGCCCTTTAGAACCTTTTATAGGATGATTCGTTAGAGAGGGAAAATAACTAAAATAGTAGTATTCTTATTAAGTATTACCCTATAGTATCTTCTAATTAAATAGTTAATAAAGAGCCTATTTTAATTTAGAGTCCTAAGGACCTAGTTTTAGATAAAAATTAACTAAATAATCTAAATAAAATAGATATTAATTTAGTAGCTCTTTTTAAAGAAATCTACTAAAAGGTATAGCTTAAGGCTAAAGAAAATAGGCCTATTAATAGCTTTAAGCCTAAGTCCTAGAAGCAAGCTCTAAAAAGCCTATAGAAAAAATAATAGCTATAAGCTATTTTTAGTGAATTTAAGTAACTTCTAAAGGCTAGGACTTTTAAATTTATAGGAAAAGAAAATATCCCTAAAGGCTAGAGAGTGCTAAGAAGTAGGCTTGTTTTAAAGCTTAAAAAGGATAAAGAAAATAATTCTTTAAAATATAAGGCCTAACTTATTACTAAAGGTTTTATATAAATAAAAGGCTTAAATTATATAAATACCTTTACCGCTACTAGTATTCCCCCTAGCTAGTAAATATTATTAGCTATAGCAGCCTAAAAAGACTAGAAAATAGAGTAAGTAGATTTTATAGGGGCTTTTCTTAATAGCTACCTAAAAGAGACTATTTATATATAAATCCCTAAGGGATTTGTTAAATTCCTTAAATAAAATCCATAGCTAGTGTGTTGGGGGGAAAGTCCCCCGTCCCTGTATTTCTGACAGCCGCGCAGCCGCGCAGCCGCAACGGCTGTTAGCAACTGCGGGCACGTGACTTCCATCCAGTATATAAGCAATGCAAATTGCTAAATTCTTAGATAGAAAGACAACCCACACTTACACCTTTAAAAAGTTCAACTACTTGTGGCTAGCTTGTAGCTATTAGCAGCTATAAGCTAGATGTTAGGCCTTAAATTATAATATATTTTGTTTAATATTCTAGATTTTTCTATTATTAGCTTCAGTGCTAGACCGTTATTCCGATGACCTGGATCCCTATTATTCTCTTCGGTGCCGGACCGTTATTCCGACGACCTGGATCCCTATTATTCTCTTTAGTGCTGGACCGTTATTCTAATGACCTAGATCCCTATTATTCTCTTCGGTGCCGGACCGTTATTCCGATAACCTAGATCCCTTTTCTTCTCTTTTCTTCCTTTTTCTTCCTTCCAACAACTGCTAGCCAGCCAATAACCTTATAACTGCACTAGCTTGCAGTCGCCAACAGCTGCTAACGGTCCCTAGCTAGTTAGGGGGTGCTGTTCTTTTTCTCCCCGTCACAAATGGTGGTTTCGCCTGGGCGCCGAGACCTATTGGAGGGACTAGTTCTCGGTCTAGAAGAAATCATAACCAACTAGCCAAAACCCCTGCCTGGTTACAACTGCTAACAACTGCTAGCAGCTGCGATTGCAATTTATCTTGCTAGAGCGCGGCTGCTAGCAGCTGTTTGCAAGGATATTTCCTTACCTAGGATTTATCCAATCTAACAATTTCTAGCTTTTCCCTTAGCTAGCTAGAAAACCCTCGAAATTCACAGCTGACGGACGGACCGGCACCCAACTCAATAGCCCGCCAACACTGCAAATTTCCCCTTTTTTCTTTTTTTTCCCTTCCTTTCTTCCTCTTTTTTACAATTCTTACCCTTCCCTGCTAAAAATGGGTCTGATAGCCGCCCTTCCCCCACCTAAAGTGGGTCTGTCAGATGCCCAACAAATTCCTTAGCCAATTGCAAATAAGACCTTTTTCCAAATTTTTACAAATTTTTTGCCCTCTTTTTTCTCTCTTTTTCTAGCTATTTCTAGCTGTCATCCAACTCTACAGCTGTCAACAGCTTTGCAGCCGTCAATCCAATTGCAAAGCAGTCTTGCAACCGTCAATCCAATTGCAAGCAGTCTTACGACCGTCAATCCAATTGCAAAGCAGTCTTGCAACCATCAATCCAATTGCAAAGCAGCTTTGTAGCCGTCAATCTAAGGAAGAAGAGACGAATTCTACCCTTTTTCTTTGCAATTCTAATTGCTTACACCTGCGCATAGCTGGCCATAGTTAAGGCAGACGGTCCGACAAGCAACCCACACCTGCCTATAGCTATAATTCCAATTCCGACCGACAAATTATAAGGAATCGGGGAGGCGGCCGGTCTGACAAGCAGCTTCCACACAGCTGCCCACGGCTATAATTCCAATTCCAACCGATAAATTATAAGGAATCGGGGAGGCGGCCGGTCCGATAAGCAGCTTCCACGGCTATAATTCCAATTCCAACCGACAAATTATAAGGAATTAGGGAGGCGGCCGGTCCGACAAGCAAAGGAATTAGGGGGCAAAAATTTGCATAAATTTTTTTTTACTAACTTTTCTCTTTTTCTTCCCTACTTTCTATCTATTTTACTTGCTTTCTATTGGTTGTCCTTAATTACGTAACGCTGACGGTTGCGCAATTAAGGGGGGAGGTGTTGTGTTAGCGGGAAAGTCCCCCGTCCCTGTATTTCTGACAGCCGCGCAGCCGCGTAGCCGCAATGGCTGTTAGCAACTGTAGGCACGTGACTTCTATCTAGTATATAAGTAATGTAAATTGCTAAATTCTTAAATAAAAAGATAACCTATACTTAAACCTTTAAAAAGTTTAACCACTTATAGCTAGCTTATAGCTATTAGCAGCTATAAGCTAGGTGTTAGGCCTTAAATTATGATATATTTTGTTTAATATTCTGGATTTTTCTATTATTAGCTTTAGTGCCAGACCGTTGTTCTAATGACCTGGATCCCTATTATTCTCTTCGGTGCCGGACCGTTATTCCGATGACCTGGATCCCTATTATTCTCTTCGGTGCCGGACCGTTATTCCGATAACCTGGATCCCTATTATTCTCTTCGGTGCCGGACCGTTATTCCGATGACCTGGATCCCTATTATTCTCTTCGGTGCCGGACCGTTATTCCGATAACCTAGATCCCTATTATTCTCTTTGGTGCTGGACCGTTATTCCAATAACCTAGATCCCTTTTCTTCTCTTTTCTTCCTTTTTCTTCCTTCTGACAACTGCCGGCCAGCCGATAACCTTATAACTGCACTAGCTTGCAGTCGCCAACAGCTGCCAACGGTCCCTAGCTAGTTGGAGGGTGCTGTTCTTTTTCTCCCCGTCACACTAGCTAAGCTAGCTAAAAAATTTAGCTATAAAGCTGCTAAGGACTTAGTTATTATACTAAGAAAGTCCTTATATAGTTTAAAGTAAAGCTCTAGAGAGTGGCAGCAGATTCTAACTTTAGTCCTTAAAAACCTAGGTTTTAGCCCTTTTATCTCTAACCCTACTATATTTTATAATTTAAAAAAGCATACCTTTATTATAACTTATATTAATAATTGCCTTTTAATAGGGGCAGATTTACAATATATTAAAGAGCTTAAAAAAGCTCTTTATAAGGCATACCATATAGAAGATAGGGGCCTTATAGAATTTTTCCTAAGGGTTTAAATTTAGTGTAACTAAAAACATAGAGTCCTAAAAATATATTAAAAGTAGTATATTTTAGAGGCCTTAGCATACTTTAAGCTAGAAAGTTATAAATCTATTAGAATTCTACTATAGCTAGGGGTCTTAAAAAAATAACTTACTAAGCCCCTTATATTTAAAGAAAATATAAAGGAATATTAAAGTATAATTAGTACTATTATATATCTTATGCTATTAACATAACCTAATAATGCTTTTATGCTATAGTAGCTTTTAATAGCCCTAGCTAGCCTATATTTAGAGCATTTAAATACTACTAAAAACCTATTAAGATACCTTTTAGGTATAAAAGAATTAGCTATGATTTATAAGGGCCTAATCCCTATAAATAATATAAAAACCTCTAAGGCTAGTCCTAGCTCTAGCTTAGTTAGATTTTATAATAGTAATTTTACTAAAAATAGAAACTCTTTTAAATCTACTTATACTTATTTTTATAAGCTAGCAGGGGGCCTAATTAGTTAGAAATTAAAGAAGGCTAGCACTATAGCCTTATTAATAATCAAAGTAGAGTCTAATGCTATTTATAAGACTTTTTAGGAGCTTTAGTAGCTTAAAGAGATTTTTATAAAGCTAAAAACACCTATAAAACCCTTTATATAAATCTTTTATAATAACTAGGGAGCTATAAAAATAGCTTATAACCCTACTCTTTATAGCTATACTAAGCATACCCTTTTAAAATTTTACTATAACTAATAACTAGTTTTAAAAGGGCTTACTAAAATTACTTATCTAAATACTAAGAAAGTGCCTACTAATAGGCTTATAAAGCCCCTTATAGGCCCTATATATTTTATTTTCTTAGAGCGTATAGGCTTAAAACCCCTATAATTATTACTAAAGCCACTAAAATAATGCTTAGTTCAAGGCATAAAAATAATTATAAAAACACCTAGAAAATTAAAAATAATTATAAAAATAAAGAAAGAATAAGGTCCTTGCTTTTAATAGTAATACCTTTATAAAATACTATACTTTACTATAGTAAAAAGTTATTTACCCTAAAGCCCTAACTTTAGGCTTTATAATTCTATAATTCTTTTTTATTTTTAAATTTTCTTAGATTTTATATAACTTTTTCTTTTGCTTTTACCCTTAGCACCCTTATAATAACTATCCTTAATACTTCTTTCGAGGGGGTATTAAAAATAATAGGGTTATTTATAGGGGATTCCTTACTATTAGTGCTATAATTATAGTGCTAATAGAAGCACCTTATAAGGGGGGGGGGGCTTTGCAAGCTAATATAAGCTAGCAAGCGTGCGCGCGCGCAGGCGGCATAACCATGGAATTCTAACTAAAAGTCACGTAGGCTTACAGCTGTGAGGTCCCTATAAATCCTTACTTTTCAACCTTTTTTGCTTATTTTAATAGCTATGTAGTTATGCTAATAGCTATAAGGTAGGTCTAGCTTTTAGGTTAGATTTATAAGGTAACGAGTAAAGATATAAAGAAACGGATTAAAGGATATAACTAAGCTAGCTAATAACTACTTAGTTAAGGAAGGTAGCTACCCTATAATATATATTTTTACTATTTTTCTTAATAAGGAGAAATTTATAAAAAGTCTTAGAACTAGATTCTTTATTACTAAATTCTAGGCTTTCTTTCTATATAAATATTTAAAAATTAGTTTTTTAGTATTATATATTAATTTTTACTAAGTTAACTGATTTTAAGTATATTAGTAGCTAATTTATATAGCTAGAAGTCTATTTTTTTATTTTTTAATATAAATACATTTTATAAAAAATAAAAAGTAGCTTAGAAAACTTAGCTAGTAACTAAAATCTACTAATAGAGTTAGAGGGTATATAAGGAAAGGAAGTAAAAAACCCCCCTTATAGCTACTAACTATACAGACTGTTAGAATTACTTTTACTAGCTACGCACACCTATAAAGCTAGATATTAGATAGAAGATATTAGATATTTTTATTATAAATTCTTTCGTGAATTAAATAGTGCTAAAAGTAACGCAAAAGCTTCTATTTTATATAAGATATAGTGGACTGCAGCTTGCTACAGTGCTCTGCTCTGTAGAGTAGTGGATCTGTACGTGCACGCTCACTAAGCCCACTACCTTAGTAAGCTGTGCTCTATAGAACCCACCTCCATTATTTCTAATAAATATAATCATATTTCTTCTTTTATAGTAAATTTACTTTATATACCTTATAAACATAAAGTACTTTTATATTATTAAATACTATTATATCTTATTACTTTAAAATAAGATTTATAGTGAGAATTCCTTACCTAATTAGTGCTTAAGAGTATATACTTCTATTTATTAGTAATATAATAATAAACTTAATATATTTTACTATACTTTATACTATTAATAATATTAACTAATTTATTTAATATACCTTTATAGTTAATTACCTTACTTAAGGTATTAATTAGTAATATAGTATTTATTTCTATATTTACTTAGTTTTCTTTATTTAGTATTTTTAAGTAAATTATTAATTTTTTTACTTTTAAGTTAAACAATACTTTTATAGCTACTTAATAGTAATTTTATTATATTAATACCTTTATTTTTATTTTATCATTTATCTTTCTATATTCTTTTACTTTATTAATAACTAAGTTATTTATTTTATAAGAATTATTTATTATAAAGAGTATATAGCTTTATAGCCTATTAAGGTTAATTAAAATTAAGTTTATACTTAAGTTTTAAAGCATTAGGTTTTTATAGTATAGTTAATATTAACTTATAGAATATTTATTACTTTTATAAATTATATAATTTAATTCTAGGTACTTAAGGGTAATATACCTATTTTTTTAATATTTATAGTATTAAATATTACTAAATTATTTATTATTTAAAAAACTATAGTTATATTACTTTTAATTTACTATAAAAGAGTATAATTTTTATTACTTATATCTTATTAAGCTTAAGTATTCTTAATTATTTAAAGTCTCTTTATTAATAACTTTTACTTTTTAGCTTTATTTTTAAAGGTAATTTTAGCTTTAAAAAAACTTTTAGCTTAGTATTTACTTTTTAATAATAAAATTAAAGCTATTAAAAAATATATAAATTTAAAGGTATTTTAAAATAAGTTTAAAAAGCTTAGCTTTAACTTTATTTTATTTTTTAAAAAAGAATTGAAGAAATATTTTATTATTTTATTTAAGGTTTATTAGTATTTTAATAGCTTTTAAGTAGTATATATTTTTATTAATAATTTTTATTTTAAGCTACTTTATAAATTTAATTTAAATATACTTTTTAAAGTTTATAAAGCCATTAATAATAATATATTATATTTATTAATATTTTATACTATTAATAAAGTAGCTATTAATATATATTACTTTAGCTATATTCTTAAAGAATATATAAAGGTTTATAGTAAATATTATATATAAATTGTTACGGTCCGTTCCCAGAGGCGGAACCCACCTTATAAAAGGAGGGTTCCGCCGCACCTAGCTAGAGAAAACAACTTTAACTATATATATACTTAATTACCTACCTATAACCTAAGTGTTCCTCCTCCTTATAACTTTATAATGTACTATACCTATTATATAAGTACCTCTATTTATATATAATATTTAGCCTATAATATGTAGTAGTAATTACTATTTCTTTTATATACCTATTTACTATATAAAAGCTAATAATAAAAACTATAAACCTTATATTAATAATAAAAGAGAATTAGTAAAGTTTACCTATTAGCCTAAATTCTTTAATTACTAGCTTTATTACTAAAAACTAACTATAGTAAATCTACTATTTTTAGGCTTTTTATTAAGACTTCCCTAACCTTAAAAACAAAAAGAGATTATTTTTATTATAAAAAGATATTAAAAACCTTTAAACTTTTACTAAATATTAATATATTAATAATAATCTCTAAATTTACTCAAAGCCCCTAGCTATTAAAAAACTTATTTATTAAAACCCTATAGATTTTATTATAATTAATATAAAGTAGAAATTAATAATAGGTATTATTTATAAAGCTAAGTTAAAATACTTCTTTAAATAAGTAAATTTAGTATTAGAAAATAAACCTATAATACTAAAGAATAGTTTAAAATATATAAAAAATACTTATAATATAGGTATATATAATATTCCTAAAGATAAGTTAATAAAAGATTTAATAAGTACAAAAATTAAGAGATTACTAAAGACTTTAAATATTATATTTTATATTAAGGAAAACTATACTTCTTTATAAAAAGAGAACTATATTAATGCTAGCTTTTATTAGGAAACTATTTTAAAAATAAGAATTTACTTTTATTTAACTTTTAATATATTAAATCCCTCTTTAAAAACCTTCTTAAATTTTATAGAAATTAATTAAAATAAAGTAATTTCCTACTTACTTAGTAGTTAGAAAGAATATATACCTTCTTTATAAGTAATAGAATCATAGAGATAATAGTATAAGCCTAATATATATAATAAATTCTAGTAGTTTTTTATTAATATATATAATTAATAAGAGTTTATCCTTAGTAAAATCTACTATAGTAATATAAAGGAAATTAATAAAGTAGTAACCTATATAATAACTATACTAAAGGCTTTTAAACTAGCTAAATTCTATTAGTAAATTATAAAGTAAGCCTAATACTCTTTATTAACCTTTAAATAGGTTTTAACCTTAAATATATAATACTTTATAGTATTTTTTAGAATAATAAGTATATAAATATAACTAGCTTATATAGTAACTTTTAATACCCTTTATACTAAAACTTTTTAGCTTTAAAGGCACTTAGTTAATAAAGAGTTTTATAAGACTTTATATAACCCCTTACTTTATAATAAGCTACTCTTTAGGAATGCTATATATACTTAAAAACTATTTTTATACCTATAAAATAATAACCTAAAGATAAAAACCTTTATAATAATTTAGCTATTTAAGCTTTAAAGATAATAAACTATTTAATAAAGCCTTTTTAAAAACTTAGTAATATTAAATACTTTAACTTTAAAATAAATCTAAATAATATTAATAGTAAGGCTATTAAATATAAAGGTAAATTTATTATCTTTATAAATATAAACCTTTAAATCTAAGTAGTGAGAGATTATTATACCTATACTAGCCCTAACTACTAAAAGTAAAGTATATACTAAGTTTAGTATCTTTTTTATAGTATTACCTATATATAGTATTACTAGTATCTTAATAATATAAAAAGAGTTATAATATTCTATAACCTTAAGTTAGTATTTACTATAGTTAAGAAAGAATTTAGTATTAAAATTTAAAATACTATTACTTAGCTTAACTAAGCTAAATTTACTAAGAATAATATATTATTTAAGATATCCCTATAGGAATTTATAATAAAGGTTTTTTTTATATTAAAGCTAATAGGGAATTCATTAACCTTTAGCTTCTTATCTATCCTTATTATAAGCTTTATATAAAGCTTTAGTAAATCTACCCTTAACTAGTAAAATTTAACAATTAAAATATATATATTAACTTAATAAAGGGTAAGAGGCATAACCTTAAGGACTTTATTTTAAGTAATAAAACCTATTATAAAATTAAGAGAAATAAGGTTTAAGCCTTTACTTACCTTTTTATAAAGGACTTAGATTTAATAAATAATAATACCCTTTACTTTATTATAAAGGCTTACTAAAATAAGCTACCTTATTATAATAGCTATTATAATAGTAGTTATAGCCTACCCTAATACTAATAGGGTAGTTACTATTAATACTTATAAAGGTATAAATAATATTATAATTTTAATAATAGGTATAATTATAAAAAGTATTAGCGTTAGGGCTACTTATACTCTTTTTAACTTAATTATAATTACTTCTATAAAGGTTATAAAGAGGCTTTATAATAGTCCCTTAAGGAACCTAAGGGGAATATATTAGTAGCTACTTTTAATACTAAAGAGGTAGATTCCCTTAAGTAATAGAAGGAAACTAAGCTTAAATATTATAACTACTTT